>APFE030997007.1:0-23039 GCA_000404065.3 Pinus taeda
GGGCTCTTTAAAAAGGACGACACGAGGGTGGGATTTGATCCACTTATATGTGCATGGGCCACAAGAACATTAAATACAATCTCTCTAGGTGCAACCACAAGTTTGGCCACTACCATAAATTGTCCCCATGGCTCTAGGTAAGGTCCTCACAGGAATTGAAACTTTTCCAATGGCGAAAAAATCCTCACCTTTCACCATTGGGATACAACCCCTTTGGGCTCATAATATTAATCAGAGAACATTGAGGTGGGATTTGATCCACTTATGTCTTCATGGGTCATGAAACCATTTAATATGGTCTCTCTGGGTGCAATTGTTGGGTAATTTAATTGTGCTTGAAATTACTTCACATTAAATTGTCATTCCAGGATCGTAAATTTGTGAAATATATGACACAATATATACTAGGAGTTTAGCTTTCAATTCTAAAAGAAAAAAAATGCAATGAAAAGAATTCTACTCTATAAAAGAAAATAAAATGACATGAAATGAAATATTAATCTAGAAAAACATTGAAGAATTAATCTGGGAAAACATTGAAAAATTAATCTAGGAAAGCATGTAAACTTAAAATATGAAAACATGCAAATGTCTAATATATAAAAGTGAGTAAATTTAATCTATAAAAACTTGTAATTTTAATCTAGAAAGCATTTGAAATCTATTTCTATAAAAGAAAGCAACTCTAATAACAAATGAAAATGTTTTTCAATTTAAATCCTTAATCTATATATATATATATAATATATATAATATATATATATATATATAATAATATATATATATATATATATATATATATATATTATATATATTTCTCAAGCACTTAATTGCAATATGGAAAATAATGAAGTGACAATTAGAAACTTGAAAATAAAGCATCTAAAACAAATAAATAAATTAAATCCTAAGTGATTGTTGAAATGTAAATTATTTCTTAATTAAAAAAATTAGGGACTTGTTAGAAAATTGTGACGACTTCAAAAACTGGATTGATTTAGGTTCAAAATGACTAATCTCTTTCTTAATTAGATAGACAATTTAAATTGTTTTTCTATTGATATATTTGCTGGCCACAACACGAAATATGAAAAGTTACATTTGAAAGATCTACAAATATCTCGAAACAAGTGCATTATTTTGAAGAAATTCCTGCAAAACAACTAAATTTGTTCATTTTGTACAAAACCCATGTTTTATTTTTTCAATATTCGTCTTAGTTTGGCCATAAAATGTAGTATAAGTTGGCTTCTCGAAAATTGTTGTTAATCTAAATCACCATCTTTGATCAAGTGTTGAAAGCTCACAATTGTAACAGTGAACAACATGCCATTGTTGATATGCAAAAGAAACTAATTTAAAACATAAGAAAACTACTATAAACTACATATATCATGAAACTACATGAATTATAAATCTATATCTTACAACAAAATAATAATATAAAACTATAAAATAAAGAACACGAGAACTTATCCAATGTATTTTACTCCATCATAGTTTGGAATTATTCTCCAAGAGTTCTTCCCTTTGAATGAAGAAGACACTCCCATTTATACAAAAACTAAGATAACTAATCAATAAATGTAGATCCACAAATATCCCATGTGGTTACAATCATGTGTTAATATCTACCAAGTAACATCTCTACATATCCTCTCACAAATCTCTAAAATATTTGATAAGAAATCTTATCAAAACTTTCACGATTTTGCTCCTTATCTCAAATATTCTTCAAATCTTCAGGAGTTTGAAGAAGAAATTCGAATTTGAGACTTAGTTTCCAAATATGACTTTGGTAGCATCTTCAAATATGCCTACACACATTAGAAAACTTATCGAACTTTTGTATATAAGTGAATACATGCTATTTTTCTAATATTTAACCATAAATTCACTGAAAACACTAAAATAATGCTTTGGAAAATAATAATGATAAACCCATATATGATCATGAACATGGTCTTAGTGTAAGGTTATAATATAATGGAATACGGTTAAAATTGAATGAAAAGATAATGGAAAAGATGACATTTTGGAGACCCAACATTTTCCCCCAACTAAAGATGTTGCATGTCCTCATGCAACCTTGCATTGGTTCTCATGAACTATATTCATCTCATTTCTGTACCCTTTTGGAGTGAAAGATTATGTTTTATTAACAAGGTGTTTTCTGACTTGAGATACTTTTCCAAGATTTGCATCTTTTTCAAAGTCTTCTTCAATTCTTTATTTTTCTCTAGAGCTTGTGATTGTGGAGCCTTCTTTGAAAGATATCTAAGTTGCAGCTCTTATGGTTGGTTCTTGTGTGACAACCACAAGTATTTCAAATGTTGGTTCTTGTGTAGCAACACTTTTGTTTTACTTTTCTTCTTGATGCAACAAAGAATACTTGAAAATACATTCAAAATGAAGACCCATTTATATACATATGAATTGATCTTTCCTCATAATCTGAATCATTCTAAAACATATTCATCTTTGAATTGAAGAGCAACAACAGTGAGTTGGGAGAAACATGTTGGTCAACAATATATGAGGTTATGGAATATGGAATTGAAAAATGGTAATGAATATTCCCCCAAACTGAAGATGTTCTATATATTTGAAAAGTGGGGAAAGAAATGACATATGAGAAATTTTCCAAATACATGTCTTTTAACATTCAAGGAATTATGATTAAACATTAGAAAGCAACAAACCTTCACCTACCTAAAAATTCCATAGGCTATCCATATGGGAGATCTTGGTTGTTATTGATGATCATGGAATGTGAAGTGAAAGAATCCGATAGGCTTCTTCTTTTCTGTTGGTTGTATGAATAAATGATGAAATATGAAATTGGAGCCTTTGTGCTTTCTTATTACTAGAACTAGTAACCGAACCTTGATTTATTGGAACACTATTGTAAGATGTTGTTGATACCATAAACCATATAGTCTTCACATATAACCCCGGTTAGTAAAATTCAATCTACGTGAATGGATTTAATTGAAGTCAAACATAGAAATATTTCATTGGATTACTGACCACTAATGTCAATCATTAAACAAATGCGAGACAACTAACCAATAATGTAAACGAGTGTCAAGGTACAAGAGTGCATCTTGACAGGTATGAATAAATGTGTTGAAGTTGAGTCACTAGAAAGATCTAAAAATCAAGATACATTTTTGTATTCCCATTGTTGTCAGCAAAGAGGCTTGCCATTTATGTATGCAAGCTCCAAGGAACTTAAAATTTTTTTGATCTTGGTCCCAGATAAAGTGTTGAAGTTGATGGGACAAGATCTGTTGGAAGGTGGAACTTAAGGAATCTGAAGTCAACCACATCGAGCATAGAACCAAAAATAATTTGAAGAACCATAATGAAAGGTAGAAACCAAAATGAAATTACATAACTTATTGTGAACTTTTCTCGTCAATTGCTTGGTTTTCGTCAAAGCTCGTGTCCAATTGTGCTAGTAAACTAGTTCACAACAAGTCCTTTTCTTTTTTATATTTTTTTCATCTCTTCTCTTTACTTTTTTTTTAAAATATATACTTTTTATTCTATCCTACTCTACTTTGAAAAAGAAAATCTATTTCAAGTATAAGAATACTTCCAATGGAACCATATTGGGCATAACATGTTGACAAATAAACTCATATGCAGGTTTGAAATATATGTTTTGATATATACTAGTATATGAGAGAAAAAATACCTTGGTTGAGATGACATCAGGAAATATTGAAGAATTGAGAATCAGGATCTGATGACTGTCTTCAACCAAGGTTCAATGTAATCTTATTTTCCTTGTCTTCTTTCTATCATGTCACACAAGTCTTCAGAGATGTGATCCTCGTTCATAGAATATAATGATAGGAATGCAATAAACTCTTCAATCTCAAGTTCCAATAGCTTCTCTTCATCAACGAGCTTCCATGATTCTTGGACCTCATCTGAATCTTCTTCTTCTAGATGTTGTTCTTCAAAGTCAGTTGGAGAATCATGTTTTTGGAATACTCCTCCTGATCTAAGATGAATATCATTTAGATTAAGAGGAGTTGTTTGAAGATTTTGTACATCAGAGTTGTAAGTGGATTGAGGTATTTTAGTGTTGTGGATTGGAAATCACTGTGTAGGTAGTTGAGTGGGAATGGGTCTTTGGGGTGTTTGCATAGGTGGTAATGAAAAAGGTTGAATTGAGGTTGAAAATGAGGTTGTGGTGGAGGTGAGTGGTATGGATAACATTGAGATTGGTATTGAGGATAGTGAGGAAAAGTTTGAGGATATGGTGGATTTATTCCATAAGGCCCTTGCCAATATTGGTTTTGAGGTTGGGATTGATATGACCAAGGTTGCCAAGGAAAGGATGTGTTCCAATTACATCAAGATTTTTGTGTATAAGCTTGAAATTGTGAACTAGGATCTTACATCATACCAATTTGACATGGTTGTCAAGGTATTCTTGGAGCTACATAATAGAGTTACTCTGGTGCTTCATTTGCGCCATTAACATGTTGGTAAGCTACCTTCCACTATGGTAATGATGGACATTCCTTAGTAGCATGTAATTCTTCACATATGAGACAAATTGCAATCTTACCAATTGGACATTCAAGCAAAGCATGTTTCTTTCTACATTTAGGTAAAATTATAGACAAAGAAACATTCTTAGTTTTTTTCTTATTTTTCATTCTTAACATATCAATCTATTCACTTAAATTACAAAGAATATTTGTTTTAAAGTCATCAAGAAAATTTTCAAGTTCAACTCGACTTACTAACTCTGATGTTGACATACTTACTAAATCTTGAGGTGTTCTACCATACTTTGCTTTTCCTCTTGATATATTCTTACATAGTTCACAAATCTCTTCAAATGATAATAGAGAAACATCTCCTTTATCCATGAAATTAAGAAGATCAATCCCTTCATCTTTAATTTCTCTAAGAAAAAGATTTTTTAATGTATCAAATTATGAATTATGAAAATTTTCCCTCTTAACGTTATACATAAATCTCTCTACGAGATCCTCAAGGCTTTCATCTTTTTTCTTATTCATTTTAAATATTTCCTCTTTAAAATCATGACGTATACAATAGTCTTTATATTTTTCTAGAAATATCCTTTTCATATCATTCCATGATCTTATCGAATTAATCCCTAAACACATGAACCACTTAAGAGCTCTATGCTTCAATGTAGCCAAAAAAATTTGAATTTTTAAGAATTTAATAAGTAACTGTAAGATATACACAGGATTTCAAATTAAAAAAAAAAGTATTGCTGGGTTGTCTGATCTCATACCATGGAAGTTGGGAAGTACATATGGAGATATGTTTTTTCATTTTAACATTTATATCAGTATCTTGAATGGGAAATCCAAATGGATCTCCTTCATTGTCATCATTTCCATCCATTTCATCTACCTCTTCTACCACCTCTTCCACCTCTAAGAGGAAGCCTTCTTCTACTTGCAAAAGTAAGAACTTATTATGTGGATGGTGATGTGGTTATTATTGCACCATGTGATATAGTGGGAATGGTAGGTGATTATGATTTTTTTGGTTTGAATTTTGATCTTTAATGAATCTACCTCTAGAACACACTACAAAATGAATAAAATTAAACTTATGCAACTAAAAAATGGATGCATCTAAGAATGAGATGCAATCCAACAACTAAGGTTAAGAAAGACCTCACAATGGTGATGCGCAAGTTCTTACCTCTCGTCTTACCATCTCTCTTTTCTAAAGCTGCATAAATTAGAGAGCAATCTAAATTGAAAGTTAAATCCTATGTATACTTCCCTAACAACGACACCAAAATGGTTGGCAATTAATTTGTGCTTTAAATTACTTTACATTAAATTGTCAATCCAAGATTGTAAACTTGTGAAATATATGACACAATATATGCTAGGAGTTCAACTTTTAATTTTACAAGAAAAAAATTGCAATGAAAAGAATTCTACTATATAAAAACAAATCAAATGACATGAAATGAAACATTAATTAAAAACATTGAAGAACTAATTTGGGAAAACATTGAAAAATTAACCCAGGAAAACATGTAAATTTAATCTATGGAAGCATGAAAATATCTAATATATAAAAGTGTGTAGATTTAATCTATGAAACCTTGTAAATTTAATCTAGAAAACATTTGAAATCGATTTCTACGAAAGAAATCAACTTTAATCACAAATGAGAATGCTTTAGAATTTAAATTTTTTTGTACTTTTATATTTCTCAAGCGCTTGATTGCAATATGGAAAATAATGAAGTGACAATTAGAAACTTGAAAAAAAAACATTTAAAACAAAAAATAAATTAAATCCTAAGAGATAATTGAAATGTAAATTATTTCTAACTAAAAAAATTAGGGAATTGTTAGAGAATTGTGTGACTTCAAAAACTAGATTGATTTAGGTTCAAAATGAGTGATGTCTTTCTTAATTTGATTTACAGTTCAAATTCTTTTTTCTATTGATATATTTGCTAGCCACAACACAAAATCTAAAAAATTACATTTGAAAGATACACAAATATCTCCAAAATTGTGCATTGATTTGAAGAAATTAATTTAGTGCAATTAATTTGGTTCATTCTGCACAAAACCCATGTTTTAGTTTTTAAATTGTCTTAGTTTGGCCAAAAATAATGTCAGAAGTTGGTTGCTTGACGTTAATCTAAATCACCATCTTTGATCAAGTGTTGAAAACTCACAATTGCAACATTAAACAAAATAGTACTACTGATATGGAAATGAACCTAATTTAAAACATAAGAAAACTAATATAAACTACATATATTATGAAACTACATGAATCATAAAACTACATCTTACAACAAAATAAGAATATAAAACTTTAAAAGAAATAACACAAGAACTTATCAGACATATTTTACTCCATTATAGTTTGGAATTATTCTCCAAGAGTTTCTCCCTTTGAATGGAGAAAACACTCCTATTTAGACAAAAACTAAGATAACTAATTAATAAATGTAGATCCACAAATATCTCATGTGGTTACAACCATGTGTTAACATCTACCAGGTAACATCTCTACATATCCTCTCACAAATCTCTAAAATATTTGATAAAAAATCTTGTCAAAACTTCATGATTTTTCTCCTTATCTCAAATATTCCTCAAATCTTCAAAATTTTGAAGAAGAAATTCGAATTCGAGACTTAGAGTTCAAATATGACTTTGTTGGAATCATCAAATATGCCTATACACATCACAAAACTCATCCAACTTTCGTATATAAGTGAATACATGCTATTTATCTAATATTTAACCATAAATTCATTCAAGATACTAAAATAATACTTTGCAAGATAATAATAATAATAAACCCATGTATGATCATGAAAATGGTTTTAGTGTAAAGTTATAATGATCTAGGTGGCTCCAGAGACACACAGGACAAAGAGGGCTTATGAAAGCTTGAAAATCAAAGTGATCAGAATGCTTTCGAACTAGGACTAGAGCATAGATCTCATCATCATCATTGCAGTGGTGCAAACGGTTCGTCAAACCGAGCTCGTACGCGAAAGATAGAGCTCTTCAAAGTTTGACATGATGGGAAAAAAAGGGCCCATAGTGTGCCACATGGCATCCCAATAAGCATGTGGGACCCACATGGAACCCCATCAGCCATTAACACATGGCACACTTTCATTGGTTTCTTTAGTCCTGCAAGAAAAATAATGTTAAAAATTTCATAACAAATCAAATCATTTAAGATTAGAAAAATCATATAAAAACAAAATATATCATTTTATGGTTGTCATATAATCCAAAAAAAGATCATATAATATAACCATATGCCATGGTTATAATGGATATTATTAAATATAAAAACCAACCATTGATGGTGGCATGATTCGTTTAGAAACCATGTATGGTGGGAGTCATATATAACAAAATATATTCGTTTAATATGGTTATCATACCATAACAAAGACCAACCAACCCATTTAATACACAACCCACTATTAGTTCTTCTGGTATGGTTATACCATAACCATATGCATTATATTTAAAACACCCCCAACCAACCCATTTAATACATAACCGTGCCAAAAAAAAAAAGTTTTGTAACCGTCGCATCTCGAAAAAAGTGTTTAATGCCAAAGTTTGTTGAATCGATGGGGAGGGGGTTTGACCATGAGACCTTTGCCCACCTAAATTATGATGCCACCAACAACCCAAACGGGCTCTCTTGTTTTCTTTGCCATAATGTCTATATATGAATCTCATTCAACATTCGATGGGGAAACGAAACAAAGGAGCGGATTTGAGGACGGAGAACGAAGCATTGAATGGCAAAGCGACGGAATAAAGGTGTGGCAACATAGAAGGGGTTCACCCTGGGCATGGAAAATGAGGCAGATTCCTAGAATATTCCAAGGAATATTCCATGGAGATTCTTTAAGGAATCTTAAGATTCCTTGTGAGGTAAAATTCTTTATATCAGAATGTAACCAAGTATACAGTCAATTTTCGTAGGGGACACGATGGTGTGGTCGGATTCGCCTTTTGAGAAATGGATTTGTAGATTACCAGTAGAGGAGAATCTTTGAGAATCTTGAGGGAATCTTCTAGATTCCTTATAGGCTGAAATTCGCCAGAGTCAGAATGCAGCCAACTTCATACTCATTTTTCTCAGAATTTTGCAGGGAACCTGATGGCATAGACATAATTTTGATTTGAGCAGTAGATCTTCAGATGACCCAGAGGAGAGAATCTAAAAGATACCTATAGCCCCAGATTTTCACTTTCTCAGAATTCAGAAATTTGACAGTCGATTTTACACTTTTCGACGCCACAAATTTGATGGTATGTTCAGATTTTCCATTTGCATATTCTATTTTTTGGCCACTTTTCTAAGTGGAGTGCAGGTGTCAACATTTAGCATGTGCGAGTAGTCATTCCGTGTGATTGATGCTACGAGATTGATGGTAAGAATAGCTTCAACAGTTTGACATCCGCTTCTTCAGATGGCCCTGGATGTGAGGTATATGGAGTGTGTTCATGTACTTCTTTTGCTATGCATTGTGCTGCATAGGTCCCTATTTGATCTGATGTGGGATCTTTTTTTCATACTTGTTTCATGATTCCTACTCGATGTGATGCAGAATCATCTGTGTGATGTACTTGTTGTCATGATTTGTCATGTTTTGTTTGAGATCCCTTTGTTGTCATGTTGATGGGATACTCATGTTGTTGCCATGTATGTTTGCATTGAGATCCCTTTTATGCCATGTTGGTAGGATGCTCATCATGCATGAGTTGTGTCATATTGATAGGAGTCTTTTTTACTAAGAGTTCCTGTAGCGGAAAATATCTTGGTTCCACTCCTGCGTGAGGGAATTTTCCTTATATGATAGTGACATCACCTCTTATGTACATCATCACTATTGACAACATTTAATGCAACGGCCTACACCATCTTGACACTGGGGCCTAGAGATGTAGTCCCTCCTGGATGAACTCCGTTATAACCGACTTATGTTTTCATGTGCTGATTCTTGTCATGTTCCTCTTCTTTACAGCATGCACATGTATTCATTTATGTTCTTTTAAAAATGCAATTTAACACATCACGAAAGTAAAAGGTCTTGGAAGGGTCCTTTGTCACACCAGGACCTAGATCAAGTGGTATTAGAGCAGTCTTTGCCTGGATGTGACTTGCAAGCATGAACAATGGAACGTGCAACGACAAAAGATGAAAAAGTGATGTACAAGACATGATCAAAATTTCCAAAAGGGTGGAAATAATGTATGAAACTCTACAGAAAGAGATAGAGGAAAAGGAGTGATTGCAGCTTCAGTTACAAGCCACAGAAGAGGCCCTAGAAGAATTGAATCACAACAACCTAAGTCTTCAAACAGATAATGCTGAATATGCGTCTACATGAAGAGAAATAGGAAAAACATAGTTTTCTATGACAGTTGCAAGCAAAGGACGAGGCCTTAGAAAAGCTACAACGTGACCCATGTGAGGTAAAACGTAGTTCTTTGAATTCATGTATGTGTCCTGATGATGATTTGTTGTTTCTGAAAATCATACCACAGGAATTGGCTCCAAATTGTTGAGAAAAATGGGGTATGAAGGAAAACGCTTGGGCGTTAATGGCCAAGGCATTGTCAACCCCATCAAAGTGGAGGAATTACCCCGTCAGATAGGACTTGGGTATGTTAGAAAGGAAATTGGGGAATGCCCCAAGACAACTAGAAAATCACCAACAACAGATGATGAGAAGCCCTCATCAGTTCTTTCCAAATCAATAGAGGAGGTAAAAGATGTTGATTTCCTTTCAGTTTCGTCTTCACATAGTATGATTTCTGTTGGAGATTTGGAGATCCCAATTACAGGGACAAACATGAGGCTCCTTACCAGGACGATGCACAAGGAGGAAGAAAATATTAGTGTTAATAACCAAGGCGTAACTCGACCATTGGATGTTGTGCAGAGCCCTCAATTTGTAGGCTTGAGATACACCAACGGAGAATGCCTGAAGGTGTCATATGTTTCTGAGACATCATCGAAATCGTTAAGGAAAGAGAATGATGGGAACACATTCCCATCATCCCATGGTAGTTTCCATTGCAAGGAAAGAGATGAGGCCAGCTCTCATTGTCATACTCACACCAAAGACGACAAGGAAAGGTATAGCCACTCTCGACATTTGTATGTTCATTACAATTATAATCATGTTGTTAAAGATGAATGTAAAACATTAAATAAAAAAAAATGTACCTTTTGTGGATTACATAACCATACATTTTCTAAGTGTTGGAAAAGAATGACAGCACACAAAAGGATGAGGCGTGAAAGACCCTCTCGACAGTAGGGAAAGAAACATGTTAAGCAGATTTGGAGGAAGAAAACCAATTGCAACCATTGTGATAGAAGTGGCCATCAAAGAGCCACTTGTTGGAGGCTCCATCTAGAGCAGTGCCTTAAAGATAAAGTGTCAATGCGTGAACCAAATGAAACAGTTGTTCGACAAGAAAACCTACCATAGGTCGATGACCCATTCACCTTGATAAGTGAGAAATGGTTTTTAGATATGTTAGTGTTTCATGGTCGTGCTTTTGTAAATCATTTGTTGCATATTAAAATGTAAAATTGATGATGTGTTTTCCATCACTTGTTCAGTAACAATGATGCCTGGTCTTATTTTGAGTTGCATTATAAATTGTGAAAGTGATGTTGTGTTTCCATCACTCGTCAAAGAAACTATAGTGTTTGGCCCGATCTTTGTAAATCATGTGTTGCAGTGATGATGTGTTTTCCATCACTTGTTGGAGCAACGATGATATGTTGACCTTGTTGTCATAGTTGGAGTATTGTGTCCATTTTGATGTAAACTTGACCACTGAGTATGTGTTATAGAGTCGTGGCAAGTACGAGATGCTTGGGTAATTAGTTGTTCATGAAAGTCAAACATGTAATTTGCAAAAAAAATGTACTAGAGGTTGTAGGTGTTGGCTCATTGCTTAAGGCTCCAAAGAACAAAGGTGAAGGAGAGAGAAGCAAGACCTTTAAGGACGCTTGTGATGTAGACAAGGTACAAAGAAGTTGCAAATTATTTTTCATGCTTTTGGAGGACCAAAAGCTCCTCAGTGGGAAGGATTGATCCAGGTGGCTCCAGAGATACACACAGGACAAAGAGGGCTTATGAAAGCTCGAAAATGAAAGTGATCAAAATGCTTTTGAACTAGGACAAGAGCATAGATCTCATCATCCTGATCACAGCAGTGTGAATGGTTCGTCAAATCCAGCTCATATGCAAAAGATAGAGCTCTTCAAAGTTTGAAATGACAAGGAAAAGAAAAGGAGCCCACAATGTGCCACATGGCACACTTTCATTGGTTTCTTTACTCCTGTAAGAAGACAAAAAAAGTAATATTAAAAATTCCGTAACAAATCAAATCATTTAAAATAACAAAAAACATATAAAAACAAAATAAATCATTTTATGGTTATCATAAAATCCAAAATAAATCATATAATATAATCGTATGCCATGGTTATAATGGTTATTATTAAATATAAAAACCAACCACTGATTTGGTGGCATGATTTGTTTAGAAACCATGTATGGTGGGAGCCATATATAACAAAATATATTGGTTTAATATGGTTATCATACCATAACAAAGACCAACCAAGCCATTTAATACACAACCCACCATTAGTTTGTATGGTATGGTTATACCATAACCATATCCATTATATTTAAAACACCCCCAACCAAACTATGCCAAAAAAAAAAGTTTTGTAACTGTCACATCCCAAAACAAGTGTTTAACGCCAAAGTTCGTTGAACCGACAGGGCGGGGGTTTGACCATGAGACCTCCGCCCACCTAAATTACGATGCCACCAACAGCCCAAATGGGCTCTCTTGTTTTCTATGCCACAATGTCTATATATGAATCTCATTCAACATTTGATGGGGGAATGGAATGGAGGAGCGGATTTGAGGATGGAGAACGGAGTGCCGAATTGCAGAGTGACAAAATGGAGGTCTGGCAGCGCAAAGGGGGTCTGCCATAGGCACAGAAAATGAGGCAGTTTCCTAGAATATTCTGGGGAATATTCTCATGCAAATTCTTTATAGAATCTTAAGATTTCCTGTGAGGTAAAAATTCTTTTAATCAAAATGTAACCAAGTTTACAATAAGTTTTCTTAGATTTTCGTAGGGGACACGATGACAAGGTTGGATTCGAATTTTGAGTAGCGTATTTTCAAATTCCCATCAGAGGATAATCTTCGAGAATCTTGAGGGAATCTTCCAGATTCCTTAGAGGCTGAAATTCGCTAGAGTCAGAATGCAGCCAACTTCATAGTCATTTTTCTCAGAATCTCACAGGGAAGCTGATGGCATAGATAGAATTTTGATCTAAGCAGAAGATATTCAGATGACCTGGAGGAGGGAATCTTTGAGGAATCTAGGGGGAATCTAAAAGATTCCTCTAGCCCCAAATTTTCACTTTCTCAAAATTCAGAAATTTGGCAGTCGATTTTGCACTATTCGACGCCACAAATCTGATGGTGTATTTATATTTTGCATTTGCTCATTCTATTTTTCGGCCACTTTTCTAAGTGGTGTGCAGGTGTCAGCATTCAGTATGTGCGAGCAGTGATTCCATGCGATTGATGCTGCAAGATTGATGGTACGACCAACTTCAACAGTTTGATATCCACTTCTTCAGATGGCCTTGGATGTGAGGTATATGTAGTGTGTTCATGTACTTATTTGTCTATGCATTGTGTTGCACAAATCCCTGTTTGATGTGTGATGTGGGATCTTGTTTTCATACTTGCTTCATGATTCCTGCTTGATGTGATGTGGAATCATCTATGTGATGTACTTGTTGTCATGATTCATCATGTTTTGTTCGAGATCTCTTTGTTGTCATGTTGATGGGATACTCATGTTGTCACTATGTATGTTTGCATTGAGATCCCTTTTATACCATGTTGGCGGGATGCTCATCATGCATGAGTTTGTGTCATATTGATAGGAGTCTTTTTTTACTAAGAGTTCTTGTAGTAGAACATCTCTTGGAGCCACTCTTGCGTGAGGGCTTTTTCCTTGTATGATAGCGACATCACCTTTTATGTACATCATCACTATTGACATCACTTAATGCAGCGGCCTACACCATCTTGACACTAGGGTCGAGAGACATAGTCCCTCCTGGACGAACTCCATTATCAACGGCTTATGTTCTCATGTGTTGATTCTTCTCATGTTCCTCTTCTTTACAACATGCACATGTACTCATTTATGTTCTTTTAAAAATGAAATTTAACACATCACGAAAGTAAAAGGTCTTGGAAGGGTCCTTTGTCACACCTGGACCTGGATCAAGTGATGTCAGAACGGTCTTTGCGTGGATGTGAATCGCAAGCGTGAAGAATGGAACCTGCAGTGATAGAAGATGAAAAAGCGATGTACGAGACCATGCTTAATGTATGAAACTCTACAGAAAGAGACAGAGGAAAAGGAGTGATTGCAACTTTAGTTGCAAGCCATGGAAGAGGCCCTGGAAGAACTGAAGCACAACAATCAAAGTCTTCAAATAGATAATGTTGAATTGAAGATGTGCCTACATGAAGAGAAAGAGGAAAAAAGTAGTTTGTTGTGACAGCTACAAGCAAAAGACGAGGCCTTGGAAAAGCTACAACGTGACCCATGTGAGGTAAAAAGTAGTTCTCTGAATTCATGTATGTGTCCTGATGATGATTTCACTATTTTTGAAAATCATATCATAGGAATTGGCTCCAAATTTTTGAGAAAAATGGGGTATGGAGGAAAAGGCTTGGGCGTTAATTTCTAAGGCATTTTCAACCACATCAAAGTGGAGGAATTACCCCATCAAATAGGACTTGGGTATGTTAGAAAGGAAATTGGCGAATGCACCGAGACAACTAGCGAATCACCAACAACAGATGATGAGAAGCCCTCATCAGTTCTTTCAAAATCGACAGAGGAGGTAAAAGATATTTATTTCATTTTAGTTTTGTCTTCACATAGTATGATTTCTATTGGAGACTTGGAGATCCCAATTACAGGGACAAAAATGAGGCTCCTTACCAAGACGAGGCACGAGGAGGAAGAAACATTTGGTGTTAATAACCAAGGCATAACTCAACCATTGGAGGTTTTGTAGAGACCTCAATTTGCAAGCTTGTGATACACCAACATAGAATGCTTGAAGCTGTCATATGCTTCTAAGACATCGTCGAAATTCTCAAGGAAAGAGAATGATGGGAACACATCCCCATCATCCCATGGCAGTTTCCATTGCAAGGAAAGAGCTGAGGCCAGCTCTCATTGGCATACTCACACTAGATATGGAAAGGAAAGGTATAGCCACTCTCGACATTCGAATGTTCATTGCGATTATAATATTGTTGTTAAAGATGAACGTAAAACATGGCATCTAAAAACATGTACCTTTTTTGGATTACATAACCATACATTTTCTAAGTGTTGGAAAAGAATGGCAGCACACAAAAGGATGAGGCGTGAATGACCCTCTCGACAGTAGGGAAAGAAACATGTTAACCAGATTTGGAGGAAGAAAACCTATTGCAGACATTGCGATAGAAGTTGCCATCAAAGAGCCACTTGTTGGAGGCTCCATCCAGAGCAGCGCCTTAAAGACAAAGTGTCAATGCATGAACCAAATGAAATAGTTGCTAGACAAGAAAAACCACCACAAGGGGATGACCCGTTCACCTTGATAAGTGAGAAATGGTTTTTAGATATGTTAGCATTTCATGGCCGTGCTTTTATAAATCATTTGTTGCATTTTAAAATGTCAAAGTGATGATGTGTTTTCCATCACTTGTTCAACAACAATGATTTCTGGTCTTATTTTGAGTTGCATTATAAATTGTGAAAGTGATGTCGTGTTTCCATCACTTATCAAAGAAACGATAGTGTTTTGCCTGATCTTTGTAAATCATGTGTTGCAGTGATGATGCGTTTTCCATCACTTTTTGGAGCAATGATGATATGTTGACCTTGTTGTCGTAGTTGGAGTATTGCGTCCATCTTGATGTAAACTTGACCACCGAGTATGTGTTATAGACTCGCGGTAAGTATGGGATGCTTGGGTCATTAGTTGGTCATGAAAGTCAAGCATGTAATTTGCAAAACAAGGTACTAGAGGTTGCAGGTGTTGGCTCATCGCTTAAGGCTCCGAAGAACAAAGGTGAAGGAGAGGGAAGCAAGACCTTTCAGGACGCTTGTGATGCAAACAAGGTACAAAGAAGTTGCAAATTATTTTTCATGCTTTTAGAGGACCAAAAGCTCCTTATTGGGGAGGATTGATCGAGGTGGCTCTAGAGACACACACAAGACAAATAGCGCTTATGAAAGCTCTAAAATCAAAGTGATCCGAATTCTTTTGAACTAGGACCAGAGCATAGATCTCGTCATCCTGATTGCAGCGATGCAAATGGTTCGTCAAACCGAGCTTGTATGCAAAAGATAGAGCTCTTCAAAGTTTGACATGACATTAAAAAAAAAGGGGCCCACAGTGTGCCACATGGCATCTCAGTAAGCATGTGGGACCCACATGGAAACCCATCAGCCATTAACACATGGCACCCTTTCATTGGTTTCTTTACTCCTGTAAGAAGACAAAAAGAAAATTACTAAAAATTCCATAACAAATCAAATCATTTAAAATAACAAAAATCATATAAAAACAAAATAAATCATTTTATGGTTATCATAAAATCCAAAAAAAATCATATAATATAATCATATGCCATGGTTATAATGGTTATTATTAAATATGAAAACCAACCACTGATTTGGTGGCATGATTTGTTTAGAAACCATGTATGGTTGGAGCCATATATAACAAAATATATTGGTTTAATCTGCTTATCATACCATAACAAAGACCAACCAACACATTTAATATACAATGCACCATTAGTTCATATGGTACGGTTATACGATAACCATATGCATTATATTTAAAACACCCCCAACCAACCCATTTAATACATAACCATGCCAAAAAAAAAAAAGCATCCCAAAACAGGTGTTTAATGCGAAAGTTTGTTGAACCAGCAGGACGGGGGTTTGACCATGAGACCTCTGCCCACCTAAATTATGATGCCACCAACAGCCCAAACATGCTCTCTTGTTTTCTCTACCACAATGTCTATATATGAAGCTCATTCAACATTCGATGGGGGAGCAGAACATAGGAGCTTAAGGATGGAGAATGGAGCGCCGAATGGAAGAGCGACGGAACAAAGGTGTGGCAGTGCAGAGGGGGTTTGCCTTGGGCATGGAAAACGAGGTAGATTCCCAAAATATTCTAGGGAATATTCTCATGCAGATTTTTTAAGGAATCTTAAGATTCCCTGTGAGGTAAAAATTCTTTTTATCAGAATGTAACCAAGTTTACAGTCAATTTTCTCAAATTTTCACAAGGGACAGGATGATGAGGTCGGATTTTCCTTTTGAGAAGCGGATTTGCAAATTCCCAGGGGAGGAGAATCTTCAAGAATCTTGAGGGAATCTTCCAGATTACTTAGAGGCTGAAATTCGCCTGAGTCAGAATGAAGGTAACTTCATACTCATTTTTCTCAAAATTTCGCATGGAACCTGATGGCATAGGCAGAATTTTGATCTGAGTAGTAGATCTTCAAATGAACCGGAGGAGGGAATCTTTGAGGAATCTAAAATATCCCTGTAGCCCCAGATTTTCACTTTCTCAAAATTCAAAAATTTGATAGTTGATTTTGCACTATTTGACGCCACAATTCTAATGGTGTGTTCAGATTTTCCATTTGCTCATTCTATTTTTAGGCCAATTTTCTAAGTGGAGTGCAGGTGTCAGCATTCAAGATGTGCGAGCAGTGATTCCATGTGATTGATGCCACGGTATTGATGGTATGAACAACTTCAGTAGTTTGACATCCGCTTCTTCAGATGGCCCTGGATGTGAGGTATATGCAGTGTGTTCTTGTACTTATTTTTCTATGCATTGTGCTACACAAACCCTTGTTCGATATTTGATGTGGGATCTTGTTTGCATACTTGATTCATGATTCCTACTTGATGTGATGCAGAATCATCTGTGTGATGTACTTGTTGTCATGATTCATCATGTTTTGTTCGAGATCCCTTTGTCGTCATGTTGATGGAATACTCATGTTGTCACCATGTATGTTTACATTGAGATCCCTTTTATGCCATGTTGGCAAGATGCTCATCATGCATGAGTTTGTGTCACACTAATAGGAGTCGTTTTTTACTGAGAGTTCCTGTAGCAGAACATCTCTTGGAGCTACTCCTGTGTGAGGGCATTTTCCTTGTATGATAGCAACATCACCTCTTATGTACATCATCACTACTGACAACACTTAATGCAGTGGCCTACACCATCTTGACACTGGGGCTTGAAGATGTAGTCCCTCCTGGACGAACTCCGTTGTCAACGGCTTATGTTTTCATGTGTTGATTCTTGTCATGTTCCTCTTCTTTATATCATGCACATGTATTCATTTATGTTCCTTTAAAAATGAAATTTAACACATCACGAAAGTAAAAGGTCTTGGAAGGGTCCTTTGTCACACTTGGACCTGGATCATATAATATAGTGGAATATGGTTAAAAGTGAATGAAAAGATGATGAAAAATATGACATTTTGGAGACCCAACAACAACCATACATTTGACCATTACATCAAGGTGCCCCATTGTTTCCATGTTAAGCCCTCATGTGAATTGAACCTTTCCTAATGGTGAAAAAATCCCCGCTTTCCACCACTAGATTCAACCCTTTAGGCAAATTGAAAAGTAATGTTATCAAAAGATTTTTTTTTTTCAAGGTTAAAATTACCATATATAGAAATCATGATGTTAACAACCTCATAATATTGTTAATGAAAACCTTAAAATTAACTTCCAAATTAAAAATAAACATTAATAACAACATTTATTTATTTACTTTTATTTTTTATGTGGATTAAATTTCAACCACTTTGAAATTGTTGACTTAACAATTGATATAATTTCGACCAAAATAAAAAAATCAACCCCCAAATTGAAAAGAAATGCTCTTAGCAACATAAACGCCACCCACCTTGCCATCACCCCATTTTTCAAGGCTAAAATTACAAATTTTTTAAATTCATGCTATTGAAACTATGAAATTACAACTTGTTTAAATGTGCCCTTAGAAACTATGTATCCTTGCCACCATAATCTTAAAATCAACTTCCAAATTGAAAATATTTTCTATCAATAAAAACATTTTTTTTGGAGGCTTAAAATTTCCACATTTAGAAAATATTTATGTTTATAAAATTTTCTTATCATCAAAGTTCCTATGATATCAACAATATATTATGATTCTAGGACTTCTTCTTTAGAAATTATAAAAAAATATAATAACATATTAAAAGCAAGAAATAATAATAATAATAAAAAAATAAACAATATTGAAGAACTAAATAAAATATATATATTATATATATATATATATATTATATATATATATATATAAATATATATATAATATATATAATATATATATATAAATTATATATATATATATATATAGATATATATATTCTTATATATATATATATATATATATATATATTGAAATATAATAATAATAAACAATTAAATGAAGGCGATGTTCAATAATCCATTAAAAAATTTGACAACAAACTCGAAGTATTACTCACAAATAATGTTTATGATGCAATTCGACTACTTCTCTATTGATGTTTGATATTTTTTTACGCCTGTTTTCTATTTGAAAGTAGTGTTCATTTGTGAGGATAGATTCTAGTATCTTATTCATTAAATTTAATATACACATGTTAATTCTTATGTAATTTTTAGCTGAGTGCATCAACAATATTGTTCTTTTTTCTTTTAACGTGTTTAATATCAAAATCATACTCATAAATAAATTGTATCTATCTTGTTTGCATGACATTCATATTTTATTGTTAAAAAAAATATTTGAGACCATTATGGTTTATTTTTAAATTTTCTTCCTATCAAATAATATCTCCACATTTTAATGCATACACTATGGAAACAAGAGACAATCCATATAGCAATGAAAAGATCATGTAGACACTTAGGGACAATGCAATAACCAAGGAAATGGAATTCAATTTGCTTATGGAAAATGCAAGGGTAGGGGGATTTGACTTGGAGAAGGAAGAGGAATTTGAGTTGTGGAGACAAAATCTGAATTGTGAATAAGATCCATTCAAACAACTCTGGGGAGATATGAACACAAAGAAGATGAGAAGGAAACCATAGAAAAAAAGAAAAGTCCAATGCTTAGCAGGAATGTAAAGGAGTTGTGAATTGTGTTCTTGGTTGACAAGGAGTTAGGAGGAAATCATATTCAGGTGAGGATTAATTGTCTCTCAATTCCCTAAGGGCCAGAGGGTGGAGATGGTGTTTCTAAGAAAATCCCTTAGGGCTGGGGTGGAAGAATTATTCCTTGAAATTCCTGGAGGATCTCTAGATATTCTCCTGTTGTTGTTATTTTATTGTGGGTTTTGGATTCCACAAGTTGGGTGGAACCACAATGTTGAATTCTGAAGGGCGGAGATAGAAAGTCTCTAGATTACCTATGCACTTTGTTGTTTGCAACTCAGTTGGTGGGTAGAGGTGGAAGGATCACTAGAGTCCCTATTCAAGTTGTAGTTGTGTTAAATATCTGATCAAAAGACCCTTGAGTCTCTAGAATATGACTTGGGGATGATAAATGAACGTAAATATTGACTGTAACTATCTATGGTTTGGTGGAGAGTTTTAGTCTCAGACTCAGTGACCCAATATTCTTCAAGATAAGTTTCTTTCATGTTCTAAAAATAATGAATATGTGTTTATGTTAGATGAATTTATGTTGTTTCTATATGAGGCATAGTTTGAATTTTATTTCTTATAAAGGTTGACTGGTATATTATTGACACTGCTTGAAGGGTTTGAAACAATGTGGTAAATATATGCTTGAATGGTTAGTTATAGTCACAATTCTTATGCTAAAATTTTATTCTAATAGTGTGTATGTAAGGGTTATTCTCTAATAATAACTTGTATGGAAACTCCTTCATAAATAACAACAACATGAACTTGTTTTTAGAGCAAGCTTGTATCAGAACTATATACAATTATGAGGTAGAATATTGAATATTCCTTTCTCCTCTCCTGCCCTATTGGCCTACTTATTTTATATGAATATTGCTATAGGAATTTCAATAATGCAGACCCGGGTTCTTGGGTTAATATTTCTACTTTCTCCAGGCTTAGGCCTGAGGAGGCCCTGTCCTCCTTGATGTAGATGAGATCGTTTCCATGATTTTTGATGTTTTGGTTTTATGTTTCCTAGTTTGGCTTGACACTACCTTTATGTCATAAGGATATGTACTCCTTTATGTTATTTTGGTTACTTTATAGGTTTCAGTATGATGATTTTATCATCAAATGAGACTAAAAACCTTTGAGAGGCTAAATGGATAAGTCCTTGGTATGGATTGAAAAATCCTTGAATTGTCTTGTATTTAATCCATCAAGAAATCGGGGAGGTAACCTTGTTACAATCTCAAGAGCGACAACACTAGTGCATGCCTCATAAAACCCTAATGGAAAGGGTTGAGCTCTAGCAAAAATCCAAACTATTATAACACCATTGTGACCGAGCCACGGTCAAGCTCTTTATAAATGGATCTACTTGGCTCATACGACCCAAGCTTTAGGCAGAACCATTGTGACCTTGACAAAGTATACACAAATCTGCATAAAAGAGGGCTTTCATGATCATATTCACAACCAAAACACATCACATTACAATGTGAAATAGTGTGTGGGATGAGCCCTCATATGGAACCTTATCATTAACTAGGTTTGATTTTGATCATCAATCAAACTTTGGAAAATGAACAACCCATATTTCGGAAAAAGCACCACCTGTCCACCTCGTGACATCAACAGAGAGGGGGTGAGCCCCCATATACCATCAAATATAACCTTTTGAACTCAAATATTGGATATTTATGTTGGAATTGTGAGAGGAACCGCAATAGCAGAAGGCCCCCTCCTTGTGACATCAGGGGGAGGGGGGTTAGCGATATTATTCATCCACCATTGATTTTATCCTTCAACCTTAATCGTTGTATGAATGGTGACATTTGAATGTTCGATTACCTATATATATATAATACACATGAGCATGTGCACTCACGTGCACACACACACACATATGAATGGGACCGTCAATACTTGAGTCCTGAAACATATGGAATATGTATAAGAATATGATGATATATTATATGGTATGTAGTGATGCAAGTTCCGAGATACACACACACACACACACACACATATATATGGGATGGGGCCACATAGTATGTGGACCTCTATTACAGAGTGGCTATATGGCTGGAGTTTCTTACAGGTCGTATTTATATTGACCCATGCATAAGTATATTAGGATGATACACCACGTAGGCACCATGTGGGCGTATTGCGGTAGAAATGAGGAAAATAATAATTCTAGATAAACAAACTTTAAAAGAGTATAACTCAAGGTCTAGGAGTCCAAACTGGATGAAATTTTATATCATCAGAAACGTCTCACTAACACAAGCATGATGTTAATGTTTATTTTGGACTTTGAAAAAATTAAAAAAAGAACAAAACAAATATCACATTTATCTAATTGTACTTGGGAGATTGGATTAGTAAGTGAAAACTTCATTGGGGGTAAGGTGGTGTGTTTATAGGTGGTATAAGAGAATCCAGATTCAATAATAAACTGGATGAGCTCGATCATGGGAAAGTAACAGCAAGCTCCTGCAAAGGGAGTCTCATGTTGAATTTTAGAAATTTAACAAAAAAATGTTTAGGTGTTAAAAGTTGGTTTTGGATGATTTAATTGTGAGTTAAATCCCTGTCATTTAATTTGTCAGCCCCGAGGTTTTGTAAATTGACAAGGTATACCTATACTATATGTACTAGGTGGTTATCTTTTAGATTATATTAATCTAATGCAATTTAAAACTAACTATAAAACATATTAAATCAACCTAATCCAAACCAAACATAAAGAAATTGAAATCACACTTGCATAAAGGAAATCACACTTGCTTGAAATTGAAATCACACTTGCAAAATTGAAATCACATTTGCATAAATGAAATTACACTTGCAGAATTGAAATCACACTTGCTAGAAGGAAAAACACACTTGCATAAATGAAATCACACCACACTTGCATAATTGAAATCACTCTTGCTGAATTAAAATCACACTCACAGCTATTGAAATGAAATCACACTCACAAATGCTGAAATGAAATCATAGTTACTGAAAAGAAAAACACACTTGCATAAAATGAAAACAAACTTGCTAAAAAGAAATGAAATAAAAAACTACACTATGTTACCAATATGTACAAAAGTGTGTAAACTGTGGTTGATGGGGGCCCTCCATTCCTCAACAAACACACTGAAC
>APFE030997007.1:31502-42481 GCA_000404065.3 Pinus taeda
CCATAGGTCTGGGAGCTAGGCAGCGACTGCTGAGGCTCACTATAGCCTTAGACCTTCTCTCACACCAAAGCAACAAATACAAGTAAATGGAACGGCAGAAAGTAAAATGGAACAACAAATAGGAAATGGAACAACAGTAAATGGAACATCAATCAAAAGAACTAAATCTCGCGAGTCAAAACCAACTTACTCACACTCTGCTACAACATTCTTCTCTCCTCAAGCAAACTGGATGGAATATACTTTATGGAACAACACTCATTGATGAATTATAGAACAACAATAATCAACCATATATGCACACCTTGCATTAATATAGTAATCTGACAATTAAGGGTAATATAGCTATGTTTCTACACAGAATAACATTACTTTCAGATTCCAATAATCGAGGTTTCGAATGAATCAAATGACAGTAATATTCGCACAGACGCTCTGTAACAGAAATAGCAAGTTTGAGATTAAAAGCATACGATTCAACTCTGAAGAGATCCAATTATACAGTGCAAAGTCATTACATGAATTTTCTGAGAAAGACCATTAACACATTGATCGTAACAGAGCATAGCATAGCATATGAAAGATATATCAGATTACCAAGTAATAAAGATAAGCAAACCACGCATAAATCACAATATAATGATACAGAAGCAATTGTAAAGATATGATACACAACAGCAGCAGCGTACTCCACCAGAGGCTGGGCCCTTAGCCGCCAGCGGACGCTGCTGGGTTACTTCAGAAGGAAAAGAGTGAACAACAACGCCCAAATTATGTATTAATCATTAAATGGTGAAATCATTACAATAGTTGAAGCTTTGAGACTTACAACATAAAACAATCCTTCCTTCCTCCTATCCTATCATGAATCCTTGCTTTTGAATCTCTAATTCAAATCATTAATTCTCCATCATTCGAATCCCTCCATTCTGAAGTCCTCCCCTCTCCGATCTTTGTTTTCATTTAAATAGAGAAAGATCAGAGAGTAGTTACAACATAGATAATTACAACATGATTTCTTTTGCAAAATTGGATTGATTCTAACCAATTGATCAACAAGAAAATATATTTCCATCTAACTTCCAACAAGATCAAGGCGAATTTGGGTTTGCAGCTGAGATTTGGAGGACGACTGCAATAGCAAATCTGAGAAAATTGTGCTCAAAGAACCCTGCGTTTCTCTCTGTACAAGACGAATTTGGGCAAACCATTCTTCCGTAAACTTAATTGGGCCCGTTCTGGACAAAACCCATGTTCCGGATTTTCCAGATTCGTCTTCATTTGCTCATAATCTCAACCGCAAAACTGTCACTCTTTATTCCAGCGAATGTCTGAGTTGGCACTTTTAAAAATCAAATCTTCAATCTGGAAGTTACCTTGGAGGCTAAAAATGGTGAATAATGTTACAACTGATTTATGAGAACTATCATTGATAAAATCATGCATAATCATCAATTTATTAGAAATAAAAGAGAATAAATAATATAAGAGCATAAATCATCATAAAATGGAGTTATATAATAAATTATAATAAATGACATGATGAAGATTAGTGGAAATGGGTGGGATAAGTGTTCAAAAGTGATAATAATAATGGCATATTGACGGCCCAACAATGTCGAACATAGAAAAGAAATTTTTGGATTACTGGCCATTAATGAATGCCATTAACCAACACGATACTACTCACCATTGTTGTCAATGAGAGCCGAGATGCCTAAGTACATCTTACTAGGTATTCATAGATGTGTTGAATTTGAGTAACCTAGAAGATCCGGAAAACAGGGGACATTGATGTATTCCCACTGTTTATTAGCGAGAGAACTTTCCATTAAGGCATGCGAGCCTCAAGGTACTTGAAGGATCTCTAATTTTTATCCTAGATGATGGGTCAGAGTTGATGGGTCAAAACTTGTTAGAATGGAGGCCTTAATGAATCCTCCATCAATGTGAGTATGAAATAATAATTTGAAGAACTATAGATGGAAAATTTGCATTGAAACAAGTTTTATTCAATAGAAAGGAAAAGGAAAATGGGGTGACTCAACTTTGTAAGGAAGTTGAATGAGTTTATTATTTTGGTTAAGGGTGAGTGAAAATGAAGAAGGAAAGTATGAAGATTGCAAGGGAAATGAGTTTTTGGTAGTAGGGAGATGGATATTACGGATCGATTGCAAGCTTAAAATTTGTAGCAATGATAAAATTGGTATGTGTTTAGTAGCAATGGTGTAGAGGATCTGATTTTACATTGAATGATCATGCTCTTCTGAAAGAAACTTGGTCTTTGAAAAGGTACTCATGCATATAGTGGTCTTCTTTCATCATCTTGGAACCTGCGAAAAATTAGCAATTTTTGCAATAAAATGTAAGACTATCAAAAGAGAGAGGTGATTAGTCCCTCTTCATTTGATATATAAACAAAGAAAAATTAGAAATAATATTAATCAAACAAATTTAAGAATGAAAATTTAAATGCACTTTTACCTAATGAATATCATGGATCACTTGTTATTTTTTTGTTGGTGACTTATTCATTGTGTTTCTAACCTAAACCTCTTCTCCACACACTTAATTCTTCATCAATAGACCATAAACCAAATTTTCATAAGCTATTGAATTGTGTCGATTATTCAACTACAAAAAATATGGATCGTTGCATTGCCTTGCCACTTTACAACTTGCAATTAGACTCGAATGGTGGTTTATCAATTATTGCAGTTGGGTTTTTAATGTTTGTATGATTTTATGAAATTTTGATTCCGTAACTGTGTTTGTTCCTTTTCTATAGCGCTCGACCCTTGCCCATGATCTTGTGGATAAAAAAATGCTCAAAATTCAAAATTATCGAATTATCTTTAAACCAACGCTCAAGCATAGATCTCGTTGTCCTGAATCCAACACACTTCGTTTCACTGAAATCCAAATTTGGATGCTCCCAGAATCGCATTTTGTTCGTTTTAGGAAGTAACAAAAAAATGAATTTTTGAGTTGCAAGAATTCCTAGTCAGTAGTTTGTATGCTAACTGGGTGATGACATGGCAAGTTTGACTATTTCTCATCGGCCAATAAGTGTTTGACACTTGTCACTAGTTTATTGGTTGACACATGGATATTTTTTATTAGTTTACATTTTTGTTATGGAGGGCCAATGAGTGAGTGCCACGTGGACCAACCATTGGTTGCCACATGGCCTCCTCGTAGTGGGAAAAAATTTGTTTAGGTTCAAACCACCCTCCATGGGAATCGAAACCATGACCTCATATAAACCAATCAAAAGCCTTTGCTAATCTGTCTAAACATGTTTCTTGTTTAATAACCATTTTGACTTATATTTAAATTTACCACACACGCTATTTGGGGGATGGGGCCAGGCTAAGGCCTAACCCATGGTCCTCCAGTGCCATAGAACCATAGGTGGCAGTCAAGGGCTAGGCCTTAGCCTGACACATGGACCCATGAAAACGACAATATGACCAGCTGCTAAAATTAGAAGGGTATGACGGAGGAATGGGGATTAGCCCTCGATTTTCGACACCTGATGTGGTCGCATGGCACCACATGACTGTGATATTCGGAATTGGGGGCTAAATGAATACTTTAATTGCCCTACAATTTCAATCACGGATTGGGAATATAGGCTAGGTTCTCTTGCAGTTTCTGCGTTCAGAGCGCACATGTCGAATTGTAGGATTATTAACACAAGAATTGGGTAGAAAATTGAAACAATGATATTTTACTCAATGTTTGGTCAAATGAGGTGCAAAAAAGAGTCAAAACAATGGTTTTCGATAGTTATGAATCCATTGGAGACAATATTTTTTCAGTTTGAGCTTTCTAAAATCTTGTAATTATACTTTTGATTATGAATTTTGATCTCTTATCGAGGTTTTATTGCAAAATTTTAAAACTAAATTGGTTCAATTTTCTTTTCTAATCTTCCAGATCGCATAGAGCACAAGAATAAAACATGCTAAACAATTTTGAAACTCTTATTAAAAAACAAAGCAAAATGATTTAATTTCTAACTTCAAATTGTGGCTCTCAAAACTTTGTTTATCTCATTCTTCTCAAATATTCATTCTGTTTCTATATCCTCCTACAAATGATTAGTGAGTTGGGTGGCTGTTACTACACCACCAATAAATAAAATTTCAAATAAAATTAAATACAACTTAAAAACCTAAAAAAGAAACACACATTACCAAACTTGGTTTTATTCATTGATTTTATTCTGCTCTACTCTACTGGAAATAGAAAGATTGGTCAAGTGTATGCATATTTCCAGTGTAACCAAGTGCATTACAGGAGTAAAAAGATATTCATGCTTAGTTTTGAAAAATATACATTAAAGTACATCAAAGCATGAAAAACCAATTATTTTGATAATACAATCAAGAAATAAGGAACAATGGAAGTGTGATGTGACTTGATCCTTGATTGGAACCATATTTCAATAAGATCATGACATTCATGATTCCTTTCTTGGTTTAGATCACATTGAATATCCTGCTTTATTATGCATTCCTCAATCTTAGATTCTACTGGTTTCTCCCCATAAAAAGTATTTCATGATTCTTTAGTCTCTTCAACTGATTGACAAGAGGAATCAAAAGAAACTTGAAGATCTTCTTGAGTAGGTGGAGAGATAGACAAGTTTCTTCATGCGGTTAAAATAAACTCTTCCTGAGAGGCATATATCCCAGCTATTGCTAAGATTGGAGAAAGTTCTTGGAAGAAAATTCTTCAAACTCTTAATTGTCTGTGAATTACTCCAACTGCTTGATAATTCGTGTCGTGCACATAGATTAGTACAAAGTATTGAAAAATTATTGAAATTTAATATGCATCCTAAATGATTTTAATATGATTTTAATCATGCATCTAAAAATGAATGGAACTATAATGAATTATCTAAACTTCAAAATAAACAGCTATATATACCTCCCTAGCAACGATGCCAAAATGTTGGGTATTTTAATTGTGAGTTAAATGTAAGTCATTTAATTTGCCAACCTTGGGTTTTGTAGATTGACGAGGTATACCTATACTATATGTACTAGGTGGTTATCTTTTAGATTAGATTAATTTAATGAAATTTAAAACTAATTGCAAAACATATTAAATCAACCTATTCCAAACCAAACATAAATAAATTGAAATCACACTTGCATAAAGGAAACCACACTTGCTCGAAATTGAAATCACACTTGCAGAATTAAAATCATACTTGCATAAATGAAATCACACCACACTTGCATAAACAAAATCACACTTGCACAACTGAAATCACACTCGCTAGAAAGAAAATCACACTTGCATAAATGAAATCACACCACACTTTCATAATTGAAATCACTCTTGCTGAATTGAAATCACACTCACACCTAGTGAAAAAAATCACACTTATTGAAAGGAAAATCATACTTGCATAAAATGAAAACACACTTGCTGAAAATAAATGAAATAAAATAACTACACTATGTTACCAATATGTAGAAATATGTGCAAATTGTGGTTGATGGGGGCCCTCCATTCCTCAGCAAACACACTGAACAACTATCACATATTAGAGATAAAAGTGGCAGTATGTATTTCATAAAATGAAGTTACAAGATATTACAAGAATTCTCTCTCCTCACTTTACAAATCACATCTTGGATGGAACATGAAACCTCCAACTAACAAATCTAACACCTAACAAATAACAACAACACTAACTAGTTACAATTGACAACTCTTTGTATGAAGGGTGCAATCCCATTTATACAAAAATTGAGGATAATTATACAATAAATATAGATCCTTAGATCTCTCCTAAATCCACATTTATCTCTTGTGGTTACAACCAATCACATAAAAATGTAAGATACAAATCCTCTCATCCATGATTCTTCTCCTTTGAATGTGCATACTTAATGATCCACATCTTCTACAATTATTCCACAAATTTTCACGAGTTGGAACTTGAAATTCGAATTGTGGTTGGGTGGCCAAGTAGGACCCTCCTAGAATCTCCAAGTAGGCCGACAATATCACAAAACTCATAACACTTTTAGATACATATGAAAATATGTTAATTTCCTAATATTTAATCACAAATTCACTAAAAATACTTAAAATCAATGACTTGGAAAATATTAATAATAAACCCATGTGATGATGAAAATGGTTACTTAATGTAAGGTTATGGAGCTATAGAGTTACGTAATGAGGGTAAAATGATGGAAATGAAGGTTAACATGGATGACATTTTGGAGGCCAAACAGTTGGTCTGTGAAAAATTGATTACATGAAAGATTGACTTGCTCATTATGTCATTTGATTATGTAGCATGGTATTGACAATTGATATGTTTTCAGTATTTTTATGAGATAATAAATTGTGATTGATAGATATATTTGGTTGATAGTGCATACAAGCGCATTGGTACTAATGAGTAATTGACCGATCTTGCCATGCTAACATGATTATTGGTTGCAACTGGCTTTACTATAACAACTCCACAACAACAAGACCATGGGCATGATTTCTTGTTACTTATTTATATTATAATGTCTCTTACATTTGTGTGTGAATGAAAGCAATCTCAAGTAACAAAATATAGTGAAAGACAAAGGAATGAGGACAAAATTGTGTAGTATAGCTTAGATTAGTCATATCATGGATATGCAGAAGCAATGATGGATGAAGAAGAGAGATAAATTGGCCAAGGGGGAGGGGAAAAATATCTTGATTGGATGGGCACCCTAAGGAGCATAAGGGATGAGTTTAGGAGCTTTAAGGATGATAGTGAAAATTTTTTAAGGTACCAAGAGATGAAGTTGCAATAAATGTAGTCATACTGCAAAGCCTCTCATACTTACAAAGGAAAAAGCAACATGAGTTGGGGATAGCTATAGAGGTAAGAGAAGCCTTTAAGAATCAAACAATAAAACAAATAGGGTAGATGGTAGTAGGTCCAGGAAGAGGCATAGGCAGGAGAGTGAAGATACCATGAGGGGAAATGTAACATTGAGTTCCCTTGAAGGAAGAACTAGCCATTTATAAGGAGTGGTCACTGCCTAGAAAAAAGTATGCACTTGTTCTTGTCCTCCCTAGTTCATTACTTGCATCACTTTGGTAGATATTCTAGTTCTATTACCACAAGGCACCATCATCACTCTTATCATCATCACCATCAAATAAAGAGAGAAAGGGATCATATGTTAGAATAATTTAAGAAGGAAAAACTGCCCACCTCTAATTGAGAGATGAAGAAATATGAAGAAGAAAAATGATGGTTGCTTGGCATGAAGAAATTCTTCTGGATCCATGATTATTCCGAGACCATGAAAGAAAAAGTGGCCACCTATAGTCTGAAAGAAAAAGTAGATATATGGTGGGAATATTTGAATAATGTAAAAGGTATAACTGAAGAGAGGCTGACATGGAGTGAGTTTGAGGCTCTCTTTAGAGATAAATACTTTTCAGATTGATACTATGAAAACATAGCTAAAGGATTTTATGAGCTCAAGATGGGGCAAGTTTCAGAAGGAGAATATGTCATCAGGTTTCTGGAATTGTTAAGATATGTGCCAAATATTAAAGATGAAAAGGCCAGAATCCAAAGATTTATAAGTGGGTTTCCTTTGGATTTGAGACATCGAATGGAATTTCTAGAACCTCAGACTTTAAACGATTCCATTGAGAAATTAAAACACTATTATGAGAAGGAAAATCATAGGCTAGAAATCAAAAGTGTTTGGAGTGCAAAGAACAATGTTGGAAGTCAAAAGACGTGGCCCAAGAAAATTGTGGAAAATAAGGAAGGCATGCACCTAACCAAAGCAAGTCAATTTTAGAAGAAACTTGACCCAATTGATAAAGGTTGTGCACATCAGTCAATAACAAAGAAACGCAGATATGAGCTAAAACAACAATGAAAATGTTGGACCTGTGGTGAGAACCACCAAAAAAGAGGTTTTCAACACTAGAAAAATAGGGCCAAATATATACAATGCCTAGGAAGCTCGTACAATGGGTGACGTGGCACAAAACTTGCCCATAATTTATGCAACCATGGACAATCATCAAGAAAACTACCAAGCATCCATAATTGAAATGGAATGTAAGTTGTGAAATACATTTATTTCCATTTTAATTGATCCTAACTTAAATACAATTATTTCAATTGAGAGCTTGTGGAAAAATACAAATTAGTCACATAATTTCACGCAGAGCCTTGGTTGGTTCAATTGGAAACATGAACAAAGAGAAGCATTAATTATTGTGTGAAATATTGTGCATTCGAGCTCAACGACATTCCAACAACAACACATTTAAATATTCTTCCATTGGGTGTGTACACCATATTATTGGGCATGGATTGGTTATACATGCACAAAACCAAGGTCAATTGTTTTGAAAAAGCATTTGAATGCTTGGATGATGCCGGAGAGAGAAAATTTTTATAAGGCAAGTGAAAGCCAATTTTAGTGAGATTAACCACAATAACGCAAGCCAAATGTGGATACCAAAAAGGCTGCAAATTATTTGCTGTGAAAATTTCGAGCAATAAGGAAGTTAGTGATAGCGCTAGGCAAGAAGAAATCGAGGTGTTGAGGAACTATATAGTGTTACAAAAGTATGAGGACATATTTCTAGTTGACATCTCAGGTCTAACTCCTCATAGGGAAGTTAATTTCTCTATTGAATTAGTGCCTAGAGTAGCACCAAAGTCCAAGGAACCATATCGGATGAGCACTCATGAGTTGGTTGAGTTAAAATTATAGCTTAAAGAGATGCTTGATAAAGGCTATATTTGGCCAAGTGTGTCATTGTGGGGAGCTCCAGTATTATTTGTGAAGAAAAAGGAAAGGAAACTTCAACTCCGCATTGATTACCAACAATTAAATAAAGTGACTATCAAGAATCGGTATCCGATTGATGGAAGGAGATTTTGGGGTAAGGCCAATTTCCCCTTTCTTTATTAATTTTCGATCCTGAGGCCTGTGGGTTATGGTCCACAAACCTATTGGAAGCGTTTATCACTTTAAACTCTGGAACCACACTTCATATCAGATTTCTTTATAAACTGGGACCACATCATTTTAACACAATACAAAGGATTTACACGTAAAAACCTGTAAGGCCGGACTTCAAATAATAACACACCCGCATTCTGAAACATTTTGGATCCGCTCTTCCACCGAACTCTATCACAATCGCAATGCTCTTGGGTCTGTTTCCTTCCATCCCTTTATTAACAAGCAATGCGATATTATATTGCTGATCCAATGGTCCCAATTACTCATCGATCCGACGGTCGCGATTAAATCGCTCATTCGCCCATCGCAATATCGCAAGTCGAAGGACTTCAAGGCTCGATGATATAATACTTAAGAGCTCCAATGCGATTAGGCTCACGGACCCGATAGGATTATAAATCCACCTTTATAGAATTTCAGATTCGGTTATATCGCAATATCGAAGTTTGGCGGTCCAATAAGCTCGGTTCCTCTCCACTGAAGCGATGCAATGCGATAGTGTTTCGCGGACTCGATAGGGTATATATTCCCATCAATAAAATTTCAAGTCCGAATTTCGGATCCGATTCTGTGTTTTGCCCTTATTTCCAATGTAAATTAGATTTATGCTTGCGGGACTTAATCAATGCATGAATTAAAAACCCAGGGCTGACCCGCTGTTAACATGACTTAAGAAATAAAAAGAAACACACCAGATCTATTAAAACTTTGAGATTTCAAAGGAAAACCAATATTTCTCTAATAATACACAGGCGCATCAATCAACACAGAATCACACTTTATACACAGACAGTTACATCCTAAGGCATCTCAGCCTTAGTAACAATTCTCCTCTCGACTACATTGTGAATACTCTATCTCTCCCTTTGTATTACTATATTACTCTCTATATACCCCACACATACAAACTTCTATTTTTATAAGAGATCACAATAGTCGTGGATCATTTTAGATGCACGATTTCTTCCCACAATCACCCAAAAAACCCCTAGATTCTATCTATAGCTCACTATACATATCAATACATGGCAACTTACATTAATAAGTCTCCTCAAGACTTTATTAATTCCATCATTTACTCTGTTTGAAACAGATTTGTCCCTGTTTTTCTCCAATGGTCCACATCTCCTCTCGTTCTCCAGTTTGGATTCCAAATTTGATGAAGAGTGCCAGATGCTCCTGCATCACCGATTCCTCTAATTGATTATTTATTTGATTAGTTGAGAGGAGCAACAATCTTCTCCAAAGTCAATTTGATTATGGGTATCATCAAGTGCATATCAAAGAAGAAGATATCCATAAAATTGCTTTCTAGACAAGATACAAGCACTACGAGTTTCAAATTGTTTCATTCTCTTTAGGAAAGGGATAATTGGGAAATGAAATCCAATAAATTCCTTCTTTAAATATTTTATAGTATCTAGCGAGACCCATGAATGAACTCACCTTTGAAACATTCCCAAGTGTAGGGCATCCCATAATAGTTTTGATTATTTCCAAGTCTACTCCTAATTTGTTTGAAAAAAGATATGTTTGATCCAGGTGGATATTGGTGGCCACCTGCCAAGTCCACCTGGACCCCCACCATTGTATTTCTCAGCATTTTCAGTTTCCTTAATTGTAGCACAACTTACTATTTTTAGCGGCTTTTCGGGTCCTGAACTTCCGGAGCCGTTTTGAGGCCCTAAACGACGTTTTTTGGGGAATCCGGGGGCAACATGGGTCCTTGGGATGTTGCCTGTTCCAACAATGATAGTGCTCGAATAGATCTTTCTAATGAGCTATTGTACGCATCAAACGGAGATCATATGCGAAAGTTACGACCCCAGGAAGTTGATGTACCAACTTACCCCCAAACGGGGCCCACAGTTTGGCGTTTCATCTCCTAGGGTTAGGTTTTGGAATGTTAAGGGTTTTTCATTGTTTCTCAACAATAAATAGGCCTTCGAGCCT
>APFE030997007.1:52822-119824 GCA_000404065.3 Pinus taeda
TGAAAAAATTATATAAAGAAAAATATATAGTTTTATTGTAAATTAAAAATATAAATAATATAACTCATAAGATTTTGAATAAATGGTGATTGGGTATTCTATTAAGACATTCCTTTATTGTTAATGTTGAATTGTGTTGTCATTGATGTCAACATTAGCTAATGAATGTTATTAATAATTGTATGAATTTCATTAATTGGAAGCCATCGAAAAGATCGCTAGAAACCCTAGAACCAGGGTTTGGATTCCTTGGACAATGGACATACCCCACACTTATTGGAGGTTTTGGAAGAAGCATATCACTAAATTTTCTTTGGAGATCCTTTTTATTGGATTCTCCTCATTGTGTTGATTCCAGTAATGTGTGGGCACACCCTGAGAGCCCTCACGGTTTGTGAGTTATCCCTATTTGAAAATGTTAGATCCACCCTGTGGGCATAAAAACTAAAGTCGATAATGCGACAACTCGACTCTTATTTAGTCAAATCAAATAGTTAAGTGATAATGCTCTTCTCCAAAGATCATTTTTATAATCTTACTTAAGGCAAAAGATCATTTTGAAGGGTTCTCAAATTTATTTTAAAATCATAATTCAAAAAGGGGGTTTGGAGCCAAATTTAAATTAACTTTATTTGTGATGCAAATTCAAAATCTTTTCAACTGATCACTTATTAGAAGCCCTTTTTAATCCATGAGAAATCTATTTAAAGGTTTGTGCTTATCTCTCTTTATGATGGAATTAAATGAACATATTTTCTCTCTAAAATTACTAGGCCCCTAATGGAGAATCATCCTATTCAAGGAGAGACTCAAAGTAGTTGAGCTCTGTATTTCTTTTTGGTCCTATGGAACTACCTTGTGAGAGATGCTCGGTCCTTGATAAGGAAATATCTTTGTATTTGTCTCTCTTTTCTATGGTTCAAGGCTGCTATTTCCTGAATGAAACTGAAGTCTATTGGTTGTATTGCGACCCATTCTTGAAGTTGCAGAAGAAGTTAATATTATCTTCTATATAAATACACCATGCCTTTAGTCTCCATCATGGAATAAATAAAGCTTGCAACCCCTTAAAATCCTATTATTTTGGAATAATCTTGAAGAATAGTGTCTCTGCCTTCTGAGGTCCTTAGAGTCCAGCCATAAATATTTTGTTTTGTAGGGATTTAAAGTAGTGATTTTTGACCTTCACTAGGGCATCATTTCTATGCACAAGATATTCAATCCTTTGGCTATAAGGCTCTACAAAACAATGCAATATGAAAGTTGGTCTAGATTTTATTCATTCTGAGAAGTCACACTAAATGCTACCAATTAAGACATGTTTTGTTCTTGGGCTTTGCGTTGAAGGTTTCTAGAGGTAGTTGTTGAAGTTTTGTATTGGTGCTTCATACCAAAGTTGACCCCACTGCAGCTAAGACTAGTTCACATCCTTTTTTTTTGGATATTTGTTGTGTTCCGTGACTGACACATCATGATCGTGATAGTGTGTGATGAAAGGAGTTGATATGATCTAGAAGAAAATCGATTAACCAAATTGTAATAACAAAATTTTGTTACACTGTGCGGTGATTTGCAAAAGGTTGTGCTCTGAATGTTTATATGCCTTTGCATGGTCATATAATCATATAACTGCTAAAGCTCAAGGTCTTGTGGTTGAGAACAATAATCAGAATTGTTTGTTCGAAGTGGAGCTGATTCATTCAACGTTGAGACTGAATCCATCCTTTTCTCATTGCGAATGAAACTGCAGATAAAATTTCATGTGTTTGGTTGCGTAAATGAATGTGTTTTTAGTTGAGGGCATAGTTCAGGGTTGTCTTGTTTCAGTTCAGAGTAATTTTTAACTTTGGGCATCTCGAAATTAATTTGAGGACGTGTTCAAATGTGGAGTCCTGTTCGTACATCAGTTTGGGTCTTGTGCCATTGACATCTATGAAATCCAACACATGGTGTTGTGTTGCAAGCCCGCCATATCACATTCAAACCCCAACAAATGATAGGTCTGAAGTGTTTTTTCTCTATGATTCATTTTGTCACACATATAACAAAGGTAGGATTAGCATTTTTTAGCATTGGCACCAAAAGGATCGATTTGTATGAAGCACTTGGAAAGGCTTATTTTGTAGAACATTTAAATTGGCATATATTGTTATTTTTATTTTTAAAGTATTATTCACTGAAATTGAGTTTTAGAAGGTTGTTAGTTTTGACACTGACATTGCAGGGCTAATTATGGTTTGGTCGTTCACTTATATATTAATGATATGAACAGTTAGGGTATGTTGTAGCATATGACTATAAGCTCTAGGATTGATTTTTGAGCATAGACTTAGTTGGTATGACATCGTATGATCCTAATCTCATCAAGAGAGAATTTGAGACAACTTATAATTGGGCATAGGTCATATTGATGGTATCTAGGGTTGTGCTTGTGGGCACAAGTCAACAATGACAGTAGTGACAATACTACATGATTGTGATGCTAGTGCAGATACTATGCAGATTGTTACTGCAAGCATTATCAATAGACACATTATGTTGATGAGCAATATTGGTGACAATTGTGAAGCTAGGGTTTTAAAAACAGAGGTTGAAGTACAACATTGGAATTGACAACTAGGGTTTCAAGTGCAGTTTGAGTAGAGAGATATTTGATTGATAGAGTTTGTGTTGTATTTATCTTATTGCAGTTACTTTGTACTGATATCAAGTGCAAGTGGATTCAGTCTGAAATTTGTGAATGTGGTCTACTGATTAATGAGGGTGGCAGGGTGGTGCAAGGTAGGAGAATGGATTGTCCTTTGGGTTGGATATCGAGAACAATTCAAGGCAACATGGTGGTGCTACATTAGGTTGTATCTTGCACAGGGCATTGGAGTGCCCATCGAGTAGTAGCTGGTAAAGCGGGTGTTGGAGCATCCATCATATTGGAGCCTGAAATCTAGGGCGTTGGAGCGTCCTTCCAGTTGCAGCTAGTAAACATGGTGCATAAGCATCATTTAGGTTAGAACCTGTAAATATAGGGGTTGGAGCCTCCTTCAGTTGGACTAAAAACTTGATGTAAATCTTTGTAAAAACAAATATTAAGAATCATTCGACATTTTTTGTCCTACATCAGTTTCCACATAAAAATATTTCTCTACTGTCTCTATTTGTTGAATGATGTTGATGAATGTTTATGCTTATCTAATGCTAATAGCAATTAGTTACTAAATGATTAGAAATATTGATTCACCCCCCTCTCATCGTTTCCAATAATTGGTATCAGAGAAGGTTCCTTAAGTGGCATCGTAACGATTGGAAGGAAGGTCTAAGAGTGCAGAGATGGGACAATAAAAAAGGCAAGCCACCAAACATTCAAAGGAATCAAAGGAAGTTCTAGGCATTGAAATAGTTTCAAATCCTATTGTTGTTGATGAAGTGAAACTGGTTAGTCTAGTTCTAATATTTAGTGAATTAGGTTTTTCATTTGGAAAGGAAAAATGGAATTATATTTGGATGCTCACATATATGATGTACAACACTTTGTTGTATCTAGAGACATATCTACCAATGAATCTAGAGGGCACAATACAAAATCAATGATATAATCCTTAATACTCTGCCATACACTATAAAAGAAAAAGCTGATCAATGCTCAACAAACAAATGTCTTTGGGAAAAACTTCAAGATCTCTATGAAGGTCAAAAACATATAGGTCAAGATAAAGATGTTAAAAATTGTGTGGATCCTCGTATTAAAGAATCTAACATTGATAATGAAGAAGAAGCATAAGAGGACTTGGAAAAGAAATTAATTAATGCATGAGAAGGAAAATCACACACTCAAAGAAGAAGTTGTGTTTTTAAAACTCCAAGTGCAGGAAGAAGAAAGGAAAGATAAAAACCAGAAAAGACAACTGAAGGAATCTAGTTAGAGGTATGTATTTGAAGTTGATAAAAACAAAATGAACTATATGCATCTTTAGCAAAAATTATCAGGCTCAAAAAGGAAAATGAAAGGCAAAAGGAAAAAGTACAAGTCCTTAACAGAGAAACGGAAATGTCACTATTCTAAAACTACAAGTAGAAGAAGCTGAAGAAAGAAGGAAAGTCTTGAAAAATAGATTTTAGGAATACCTTGCTCAAAAGAAAGGAGAACTTGACGCAACCCTTACTAAAATTAGCAAGCTCAAGGAATGGCAAGAGGAGAACTTGCAAACTATTGAAAAGAAAGATTAAGAATTAGCTCAGTTGAAGATGAAGGCAAAAGAAGCAGGTAAAGCCCCATGCGATGAAGGTACAAGTTTCAAGCCCCCACAAAACAAGATTGATGAGAAGACTAATAGTAGGATCCCTCAAGGATCAAATCAATGTGAAAACCAAAGAAGGTTGAAAATGTCATGGCTCTAAGAAATAATGTTGAATCAATAAAGGACAAGCATCAACGAAGAAATGTACCTCCTCCAAGAAACAACGAATACAGAATATCATCCAAAAAAGATAACTCATCTGGTTACACTAATTTGTTTAATGGTTATTGTTTTTCATGTAATAACTTTGGACATATGGCTAGGTATTGTAAAGCTTATGACTTGTACAATTATCAAGGGCATTATTAAATCCCTAGAAGTAAGGATGAAAGAACGCAAGGTAGATTTCAATAAAAAATTATCAGCATAAAGTACATGTCACTAGCTCAATCATTCAGGCCCAAAATTGAATGTTACAAATGCGATAATTGTTGGCTTAGTGGGGCCTGACCCAGGTTCAGAGATGTTTTAACCAAGCAAATCTGGTACTACTGGCCCTTTCGGCAATAGTCCATGGAGCGCGGACTGAGGTCTCACCCAAAGTAGTATGGGAGGTAGCTAGAACCAGGTTTCCACACCCTGGGGATGTCTAATATGTTCGGATTGGTACACGGTCCAACCTTCGCACTCACTGTGCTATGCGCACCAGTGGGCACCTCGCGGCCTACGATGCTATCTTCGCACAGTCCTATTCACAGCGTGATCCTTGTTATTTACCCAAGTCTTTCCAAATTATGCACTGTTAGCTCATTACTTAGATTATTTTCATATATAAGTATTTTGAACCATACAAGCATTTACTCAACTGCGTGCGGTAATTAAACAGAGTAAAAGTAATGCATAACAACAAAATAACGATTCAAGACTAGATGCATAGAATTAGGATAAACTTCTCATTATTAACTTTCTGTCCTGATTACAGACTCGACTCCACCTTGCGCACTCAGCTGCATGGGTCCGTGCACTCAGCTGCGGACTCTACTAGGCCTCTGTGCACTTAGCTGCAGAGCCTCTTCCTACTACTATGACCCAATACACTTAGAATTCTACTCTAAGCTCGAACCATTCCTTCGCTACCTTCTCTATCTTCTACTACCCTCTTTACACTTAGAGCCTCGCTCTATTTATACAATACCATGGTCTGCAAACCATGGGTAGGCTGACATGACTTTACATTACATTACATTACTTTAGGGCAGATAACCTTATGACTTAACCTCCACTTTGTGCTCTGTGCTCGCAATTCATGGGGTCTTTCAAAACATTTGACCAAAACATGGGCTTTGAGCCCCAAAACCTATTGTGTGGGGATTCCATGCCCAACAAGACCCCAACACAATCATCGTGACTCATTGCAAGTCACTGAGTCAGTGCGACGATCTTGGCATAGAGTCCCTCCAACTGTTCTCGCATTGCCTGAAGGTCCTTGGTGCACTGTTCTACTATTGGTTGGACCTGCTGCATTCCTACTTTGGAATCATCCGTGTCTAACTCATGTCCTTTCCTTGGTATCGGCTTTTGGGGTGTGTGATTATAGTCCTGCGCCTTTGTCCAGCTCCTTGGGTCACGAAGACTGTGCTTTGGCTAGTTAGTCAGATAGTCAGCCTGCCTGTGTAGGGCTTCAGGCAGCTACCATTAAATTTTCTTGGGAAGGGTTCTCCCTTGAGTTTGACTAGCTGGACCGCTCCTCCATCTATGACCTCTTTTACTACGTATGGTCGTAGCAAAAGCATTCTGAATGTTCTCAGAAATTTTTCAAATTTACTGTCATACAGTAGCACTAAGTCGTTTACCTTGAAGGTGCGCAACTTGATATGGCAGTTGTGTCAGACCTTTTCACGCTGCTTTTGTACCTGTTGATGAAATCCAACAAAAAAAAATTCTTCCTCGAGTTCTTCTAATTGTGTGAGCCTTTCTTCTAGAGCTTCGCAGTTTGTCATGCCTATGAGCACTGCTATTCGCAGACTAGGTATGATGTATTCTATCGGCATGACAACTTTCGTACCATAGATCAACCGGAAGGGCGTCTGTCCCGTCAATTTCTTGCACGTTGTCCTCTACGCCCATAACACAGCAGGTATGTGTAGGTCCCAATCATTTCGCTGTGTGTTACATACTTTGGTCAACGCAGTCTCCAGTATTTTTTTGAATGCCTCTACTATCCCATTAGCTTGCGAGTGGTATGGTGTACTTTACTGATGATACACCTGGAACTCCTCTATGAGCGTGCTGATGGTTTCAATTAGGGAATGTGTTATGTGGTCACTCATTAATATTTTCAAACTCCCAAATCGTTTCAACACGATTTCGAACAAAAACTTCGCAGTCATAGTGGCCGTGCAATCCTTGACTGGCTGTGCTTCCACCCATTGTGCCAGGTACTCCATCGCGGTGATGATGTAGCGTGCACCTCTCTTTCCCTGAGGTTTGATTGATCCCACAAAGTTGATTGCCCATTTTTTGAACCGATGTAGTGTCATTTGTGGATTTAGTGGCATCTCGTCCGTTCGTGATGGTTTCCCAGTCCTTTGACATATGTCGCAAGACTAACAGTGTGCTTTTGAATCCTCGTGTAGGGTTGGCCACCATAGCCTTGCACACAGAATCTTTTGTGCAGTTGCGCTTCCCGCATAGTGTCCTCCTGCAACACCCCCATGTGCTTCCCCGACGATCTAACCTCGTTCAAATTCAGGTACGTATCTACGCAATGTCTCATCATTTCACATTTTGAAGAGGTGACCGCGATGATAGAAAAGTCCGTTGCGCGCACCACTAATTCCTTCTTCTATTGCACTGAGTATTCCTTTCGTGTAGTCCCTATTGTTAGAAAATGGATTATATCCTCAAAGTGGCCATCCGCGATGCACACTGCGAAGAGCTGTGCATAGGTAGTCCCTTCTCCAAATTTGTTGGTTCCTCGCCCGTCTCAATTCGTGACAAGTGATCCGACCCTGCATCTAGGCATCCTGGCTTGACGATGACCTCAAAGTCATATTCTTGAAATAGTAAAAGCCATCTGCATATGCGCCTCCCCAACATAGGCTTGTTCACTAGGTATTTTAACGGGGAATGATCGGTATACATCTTGAAATGTTTGCCAAGTAAATAGTGTCAGTTTTTTGGAGCGTGTACACCATTGCCAGCCCTTCGCGCTTAGTAGTAGAGTAGTTCGTTTCAGATTTGGGTAGTCTCCAAATTGCAAACGCGATCAGGTGGTGATCCACGCCCTCCGCGCCTTCCTGCGTGAGTACGGTGCCCAGCGCAATACATAAAGCATCAACTTGTACATGAAATTCCACATCCCATTTTGGGAAGACAAGGATGGGAGAGGATGCCAGTTTCTCCTTGAGGACATCCAAACTTTTCATGCAATCATCATTCCAACAATATGTAGCATCCTTTTTCAATAGCTTTTCCATCAGCGTTGTTATTTTGGCATAACTTGTGATGAACTTCCTATAGTATCCAGTGTGCCCCAAAGTAGCGTGTAGTTGTTTAACAGTTCGCTATGCGTCCAAATTCAGAATAATGGAAATATTCATAGTGTCCACCATCACGCCATGTTTGCAGACCACATGTCCCAGCAGGTTTCCAAAGGGAACGAGGAAGGTGCACTTCTTAAGATTCGGTGCAATCTCGCATCAGCGACAAGTATCCAACATCAAACATAAGCTTGCTACATGGTGCTTAACTAATCCAAAAAGAGTCCAGTCATCTAGATAAACCTCAAAAAACTTGTGGATGTATTCTTTGAATGCGGATACCACGATGCGCAAAAATATAGCTGGCGCATTCTTCAGTCCAAACGGCATCATGGTGTATTGAAAGTAGCCCCATTCCATTGCGAAGGTCGTCTTGCTCCTATCTTCTGGTGTGATCTTGATCTGGTGGTACCTTGAGAACCCATACATGAACAAGTATGGTTCTTGACTTCCAACATTCTCCAGTAATTCATCTGTAAATGGTGTTGGAAATGGATCGTGTACATAGGCGTCATTCAGCTTCCCGAGGTCCACGCATATTCTTATTTCACCCTTCTGTTTTTTCTCCTGTACTGCCATAGGACTCACCTAGTCGGATTCTTTCACTGGTTCAATAATTCCCACTGTGAGTATTTTGTCTAATTCGTTGCGGACCTTTTCTTTGTACTTTGGGTTCAAGTGGTATGGCTGCTACTTAACTGGCTTCGCGTCGGGTTTCAGGGTGATCTTCATCATCACTAAATCGCCCATGCTCCCTTTTAAGTCTGTAATTTTTGTTGGGAATAGGTCTTGATATTCGCAAAGTAACTCAGCGACTTTATCGACCATGGCATCGTCCCAATAGCCCCCAAGCGTTGCATACTTCAGCTTTGTCTTCATTCCAATGTTGACCTGCTTTGTCTTTAGCGGCGCGGTGATGTCAGGGTCTTCAAGTGATGGTCTGTGAATCTCATGAGAGCCTTCCGTTTTTGAAATTTTAATATTCCGTGGGTCCTCATCATCTTCTTCGACATTTACGTTATAACACTCCAGTGCACCGCTTGACTATCGCCTAGTCTGGCTAAAGTACTCTCATTGGCTCCTGTGGTATTTTGAAGATAATGAATTTTACTGCTTGTAGTGCATCGTCAACAGTATCCAACCAACGATCTTCAAATGTGAATGTTAGTAAAAATACCTCATGCAAGACATCCTATTCACCTGTACCATGTTGGAGCTCTATCTTAGTATACCAGTTCATGGGTATGACATCCAAGGTATGGTAGAATAAATGTACCCATTCAGGATGTGGCTCTTCCCTGTAGACTTTTGTGCATTTCGCGAGGTGCGTGCATGGATCATCTCATCCATAATATTTGTCTACTAATTGTAATTATGGTTTTCCAAAATGCAGGCACATCATCCTTCTGCATCCGTACCAGTCTTCAAAAGTTCCTTGATGCATACCCCACCATCGTGCGAGTGTTGCGCATAGTGCCCACTTTAGCACATCAAACCGCTGCTATTCTAGTATTGCACTCTCAAATTTGTTTAGAAATTCATCCACCACTGACAATCCATCATATGTCGGTAGCTCCCTTGCCTCTGTTGTTACGCAACGCAATGACCTGATCATCATGTTATAGTTCAGGGTTGTTACTTCATGTAGTTGATTCTGCCATCGCTCTATCGCTTCATCTGAATCCGAAGTGCAAGAGCTTTTGCGCTCCCACGGAATCCTTCCATCTGCAGTCAGATTCACCTAATCCTCTCCTTGTGTAGTTATCTTGTAGATACAGTCGAGATCGTCATCACTATTGTTGTCGTGCACCAGTTTAGTGTATCGCGCTCCTTCGGCTGGATCTAACGGTACTACGACACGTAATGACTCTTTATCAAAGATCATTTTGTGATTCTTCAGATTTATGACCCCATTCATATCAGTAGCCCAGTCTGTTCATAGTAGCATGGGATAGGGATTTTTTCCACCAACAATCTCTATCACTTCAAAATCTGTCTGCACGCTCGCGCCTTCAATATCGACAGTCACCCCTTGCAATCTTCCCATGGGAAAAATCTTCTGTTGGTTCGCCATTCGTAACTGAATAGGGGACCATTGTAACATGGGTTTTCCCATGCGTTCCCATGTTTTCTTTGGTAGTTAATTCGCATCCAAACCCAGATCTAGGATTACCTGATCCATTTCATACTTGCCTATTTACGTAGTCAACCTCATCTCTCTTCCTGTGCACAATGCATGTTTCCCCAGTTTCCGGATCACGCGCAGTTCTCTTGGCCCCACGCACCTGGTGATTAGTTTCTGTAGCCCTTTGATTGCCTTGTCGTCACATAATAGTTTCATGCATGTCTTCAGGAAGGTAGTGAGGATTGAAGGATCCATCCTTGGTTCTAGTTGATCCTTACTACCTGAAGTGGAGGCCTCTGTGAAGCTCTTCTTAGCTTCCATGAATGTCTCCTTTGTATGTTCTAAGTCAAACTCGAGATCCTTTGTAGGAGCCTTGTGAACCCACGCACTGTCTTCTGGCTGCTTCCCTTTATCATCTCCCATGGTCATACCGCTCCTGAGCATCATGTTTACATTTGGGTCTTCTTCGTGCAGCTCAGACCTCATCATTTGTATATTCTGAGTTGGAGGGGGCTGGAGTTCAAAGATTTAATATACTTACCTCGTGGTCCCATGAGAAAACGTCGCTCTACCTCGTTGTAGCTGACGATCATGTCTACCATGAACTCAGTAATAAATCCTCCTATTATTCGGTCAAGCCAATGGTCCACAACTCGCGCTATCTTATCTTCTGATGCTTCTAGTCTGCGCACTAATTCCAGAGTCCACACGATTGGTTTGTCGAGCCTACACCTTCCCTGACTATCTGCTAACTTCGCGATCCACTCATACAGCTCAGAAGGAAAGGATGCAAAGAAAATTTCATGGATTTGTGTATACAAGTAGCTCTCCAACCACTGTTCCTTAGATACTCGCATAGTTTTGTTTTCCTATGTCACGAACTCATGAATCTTCTTGTCCAACCACTCTTCAATTTCTTTCTTTGTTGGGTTTCAGTGGCACGACATCAGACACCCCTTATGCAAATCCTAGTCTTGGCAACAAAACCATTTGTTGGCTCAGTGCGGCCTAACCCAGGTTCAAAGGTGTTTTAGTCAAGCAAATCCCGGTACTACTGGCCCTTTCGGCAACAATCCGCGGAGCATGGACTGAGGTCTCACCCAAAGTAGTATCGAAGGGTGCTAGAACCAGGTTTCCATACCCTGGGTATGTCTGATATGTTGGGATTAGTACGCGGTCTAACCTTTGCGCTCACTGTGATATGCGTACCAATGGGCACCTCGCAACCTGTGATGTTGTCTTCATGCGTCCTATTCGCAGCACGATCCTTGTTATTTACCCAAGTCTTTCCTAATTATACACTGTTAGCTAATTACTTAGATTATTTTCATATATAAGTATTCTGAACCATACAAGAATTTACTCAAATGCACGTGGTAATTAAGCAGAGTAAAAGTAATGCATAACAACAGAATAACGATTCAAGAGTAGATGCATAGAATTAGGATAAACTTCTCTTTATTAGCTTTTTGTCCTGATTACAGACTCGACTCCACCCCACGCACTCAGCTGTGGACTCTACTAGGCCTCTACGCACTCAGCTGCAGAGCCTCTTCCTACTACTATGATCCAATACACTTAGAATTCTATTCTAAGCTCGAACCATTCCTTTGCTACCTTCTCTATCTTCTACTACCCTCTTTACACTTAGAGCCTCACTCTATTTATACAATCCCATAGTCCGCGGACCATGGGTAGGCCGACATGACTTTACATTACATTACATTACTTTAGGGCGGACAACCCAATGACTTACCCTCTACTTCGTGCTCCGCGCCCGCAATTCACGGAGTCTTCCAAAACCGTTGACCAAAACTTGGGCTTTGAGCCCCAAAACCTGTTGTGGGGGGATTCTATGCCCACAAATAACTATGGGCATATAACTCATTATTGCAAGTACAAGATGGAACTTTCCATGAATGACAATCCTAAGGCCAGGCATAGGAAGGTATGGGGAAGAAAAAAGATGCAAGAAGACAAAGAAAATGAGAAATTCTCAGTATTCATGCTTTCAGGGTTTGTAAAATTGCAACATCATGATGAGTCAATAGGTACATTAAAATATGTTGAAGTTCAGGATGATCCGATCAAAGAGCTATTTCATACATTATTTTGAAAAATCCAGCATGATGAATCCCTGTCCTGTGAATATCGAAGAGGGGGAGTCTTTATAGAAGTAGTTGTGAATTTGAATATCTATCATTGATAGGTTGATGGCATATATGAATAATTATTATGGCTAGTCTCAGTGGAGTAGCAGTTTTGGTAGGTAATTTTATCTAATATTTATTTTTGTATTCAGGTTTCTATGATCCATAATGAATTAAACAAAATCTTTCGGTAGAAATCACATAAGAGAAATTTTTGGCGAATGCGTTTTGAACCAACAAGTGTGGTTTATCATCAAGACTAGATGAAGAGGCAAGCCATGGCAAAGGCTTAAATAGAGAGCAATGTAGAGACATAATTTCAAGTAACGACTATATTTGAACAATAATGTTTAAATTATTAATTTATTAATATATTAAAAACAAATATTATTAAGTAATGACTATATTAAACAGCTAGTTTTTGAAAAATAATATATTGAAATAATGATATTATTTTATTAATTCATTAAAAATATTAATAGGTAACAACTATATTAAACGACTAGTTTTTGAAAAATAATATTTAAATTAATTTATTAAAACAAAATATTACTAGTTTTTGAAAAATAATATTTAAAATTATTTTTTAAATTAAATATTACTAGTTTCTGAAAAATAATATTTAAATTATGATATTAGTTTATTAATTTATTAAAAACAAATATTAATAAGTAGCCGCTATATTAAACAAGAAGTTTTTGAAAAAAGATAATAAAAAAAAAAGTCAAACTCTAAACAAGGAGGGAAGTCAAAAATTATAAAAATGTGTCAAGACCCTAATCGAGACAAGGTCATTTAATAAATAAAATAATTAATGGAAATAAAATAAACTAAATTAAAAAAAATGGAAAAATAAGTAAAATAAAACAAAAGTATACACAAGTCAAAAGAAATATATATATATATAATATATATATATATATATATTATATATATAATTATATTATATTCAAAGAAAAGTAATCAATAAATAAATCATGGTCAACAATAAAATATGGGGGCGAGGCCCATTAAACAAATAACAAAAATACTAAAAGGAGTTAAGAACAAATAGGATGATAAAATACATAAAAACATGAAGGATCAAGAAAATAAACTCTAATGAAGAATAAATCAACAACAAATACTATAAAAAGGATGCCAACAACTACATAGATAAACAAAAAAACAAAATAAATTCCAAAAAGAAGCCTAAAAAACTAGGAGGACAGGTCAGGGACCCAATTTCTACTAATATTCCAATCATCATCTCTATTAAAATTATTGAATCTTTTTTCAATTTCTAAGGCCTCCCTCAATTTACAATGATGGAAATGACTAACCATAGCAATGACTTGGGCCTCCTCGATGCAAATGAGATGCTTAAATTTATCTACATGCTCTGCTAAAGAAGATGAGCGGTTCCTGCCATGCTTGATGTCAACGGCATGCTCACGAATCGTTTGATTAATCGAGTGACTAGTCTCACCAATGTAGGGAGTCCCGCAAGAGCATGGGATAACGTAAACACCCTTCATATTCTTGGGGTCCACTAGGTCTTTTACAGATCTAAGGGAGCTGCCAAAAATTTCTCTTATGTGATTTCTACTGAAAGACTTTGCTTAAGTTTATCCATATTGACATGTACAATCAATTGTGGCAATATGTATGAAGCATAACATGGCAGGGGAAGATAGGTTGTTTATTGCAACAAGAATTAAGGCATTTTGTGAGGGGGAGCAAAGGGATTTATAGGTCCATAGAAGAAGGAAGTTTGTTAGGGGGAGTCACCCTTTTCCATTGATATCAAAGGGGAGAGAAATCATGAGAAGAAGATTGAGGCGTGTAGTTAGGGCGAGTTGTACTTGCAAAAGGAGTATGTGTTGCCATCAGTGACAAAGGGGGATATTGTTGAATGGTTTTATCATTGATGCCAAAACTAGTTAATGGACACTCTTAATATTTTTCTAGATTGCATTAGTTGGAAGATCCAATGGAAGGATTCTTGGAAACCCTAGCTCTAGGGTTTGGATTCCCTAGGAAATGGATACAAACTGTAATTGTTGGAGGTTTTTAAAGAAGCAGATCACTAAATTTTCCTTGGAAATTCTCATTATTGGATTCTCCTTGTTGTGTTGATTCCAGTGGTATGTGGCATGCCCTGAGAGCCCTCATGGTTTATGAGTTATGCCTATTTGAAGATGATGGATCCAACTTGTGGGTATAAAACCCAAAGTCGATGATGTGGAGACCCTTATTTGGTTGAGTTAAATGGTTAAGTGATAAGGATTTTCTCCAAAGATTAAATTAATCTGGAAAACTATAATTTTTAAGGGTTCTCAAATTTATTTTGAAATCGTAATTCAAAAGGGGTTTTGGAGCTAATTTTAAATTAACTTTATTTGTGATGCAAATTCAAAATCCTTCCAACGGATCACCTATTAGAAGCTCTTTTAATCCATGAGAAATATATTTAAAGGTTTGTGCTTAGATCTTCTTATGATGGAATTAAATGAACATATTTTCTCTCTAAGATTACTCGGCCCCTATGGAGAAGTGTCCCATTTAAGGAGAGGTTCAAAGTAGTTGAGCTATGTATTTATTTTCAATCTTGTGGAACTGCCTTGTGAGAGATGCTCGGTCCTTGATAGTACAATATATTTGTATTAGTCTCTCTTTTATATCATTCAGGAATGCCATTTCATAAATGAAACTAAAGTATATTGGTTGTATTGTGGCCCATTATTGATGTTGCAAAACATGTTAACATTATCTTCTATAGAAATACACCATGCCTTTGGTCTCCATCATGGAATAAATCTTAAAGCTCGCAACCCCTTAAAATTATGTTGTTTTGGAATTATCTTGAAGAACAATGTCTCAGCTTTCTCAGGTCCTTAAAGTCTAGCCATAATATTTTGTATTGTTGGGATCTGAAGTAGTGATTTTTGGCCCTCTCTAAGGCGTCATTTCTATGCACAAGATATTCAATCCTTTGGATATAAGGCTCTATAGACCAATGTGATATGAAATATGGTCTATAGTTCATTCGTTCAGAGAATTCACGCTAAATACTAAAAATTAAGTTATGTTTGGTTCTTGGGATTTGCACTGAAGGTTTCCTGAAGTAATTGTTGAAGTTTTGTATTGGTGTTTCATTCCAAAGTTGATTCTACTGCAGCAAAGACTAGTTCACATCCCTTCTTTTTGATATCCGTTGTGTTCTGCGATTGATGCATCATGACCATGATAGTGTGCGATGAAAGGAGTTGATATGATCTGGAAGCAAATATATTAACCAAAGTGTAATTACAAGATTTGATTACAATGTGTGATGAGCCTACAAAATGTTGATGCTCTAAATGTTTTTATGCCTGTGCGTGGTCATATAATCATATAATTGCTTAAGCTCAAGGTTATGTAGTTGAGAACTATAATCAAAATTGGTTGTTCGGAGTGGAATTGAATTTGGCAATGTTGACATTGAATCCATCCTTTTTTTGTCGTGAATGAAATTGCAGACACAAATTTCATGTGTCTGGTTACATAATTGAACAAGTTTTTAGTTGAGGGCATAGTTCAAGTCTATCTTATTTCGCTCCAGAGTAAAGTTTAACTTTGGGTACTTGGAAATTAATTTGAGGACGTGTTCAAATGTGAAGTCCTATTTGTACATCAGTTTGGGTCTTGCGCCATTGACATCTATGAAATCCAACACATGGTGTCATATTGTAAGCTCGACATATTAGGTTCAAACACCAACATGTGGTAGGTCAGAAAGGATTTTATTTTTTTTCATGATTCATTTTATTGCACATATAAAAAAGGTATGAGTAGCATTTTGTAACACTGGAACCAAAAGATTCAATTTGAATGAATCACTTGGAAAGGCCCATTATGTAGAAAATTTAAATTGGCATATATGGTTATTTTTGTTTTTTAAGTCATTATTCACTGGAATTGAGTTCCACAAGAAGTACTAAGACCAAAGCTCAAATATTATTATTATTGAAGTAATTGAACATTATGGCTGCTAGTTGTGGTTTGGTTGTTCAATTATATATTAATTATATGAGTAACTACGGTTTTTTGCATCACATGACTATAAGCTTCAGGATTGATATTTGAGCATAGAATCATAGTTGGTCTAACATCCTATGTTCCTAATCTCATCAAGGAAGAAGTTGAGATAACTTACAATTAGGCATAGGTCGAATTGGTTGCCTCTAGGGTTGTGCTTGTGGGCACAAATCAATAGTGACAACAATGACAATATGATAGGATTGTGACCTCAAAGTAGATACAATGCAGATTTTTACTGCAAACATTGTCAATAGACATATTTGTATAACGAGTAGTATTGGTCATAATTGTGAAGCTAGGGATTTAACAACAGAGGTTGATGTACAACATTGGCATTGACATCTAGGGTTTCATGTGAAGTTTGAGCAGAGGAATATTTTATTGACAAATTTTATGTTGTAGTTATATTATTGTAGTTATTTTGTACTGATATTGAGCAGAAGGGGGTCCATCCTGAAAATTGTGAAATGTGGCTTGTCGGCTAATTAGGGTGACAGGGTGGTGCAAGGCAGGGGAGTGGAGTCTCCTTTAGGTTGGAGCTTGAGAACACTTCAAGACCACAAAGTGGTGCTAGGGCAGGTTTTAGATTGCACAGAGAATTGGAGCATCCATCTAGTAGCAACTAGTAAACAGGGTGCTGGAGCATGAACTCTAGGGCATTGGAGCATCCTTCTAGTTTTAGCTAATAAACAGGGTGTAGGGGTGTCCTATAGGTTGGAGGCTTCTTTCGTTGAAGCCGAAAAATTGATGTAAATCTTTTTAAATACAAATATTAAGAAGCGTTCAATGGTTTTTGTCTCGGAGTGGTTTCCACCAAAAAATCTCTATGTAAATTGTCTTTATTTGTTGAATGGTGTTGATGATAGCTTATATTTATCTAATGCCAATACCAATTAATGCTCTACAAAATTAAAAATATACTAATTGATAAGAAATATTGATCACCCCCTCTTAGTATTTCCAACAATTAAAGTTATTGATTGAAAACCTATAGGTAGTTCTATCTACCTAATATTACACCCACACACACATACACACGTAATATCCATTAAAGAAATATAAAATATACAAATCTTTTTAAAATATTAAAAAATAAAAACTAAAAAGGATAATCGAAATGTTAAATAAAGTAAAATATCAATTGGATTTTCAGGGTTTCATTTTATAAGGCCTATAAAGTTTGAAAATCACGGTAGTGAAGATGAGACAACAAAAAAAGTCTAGCCATGTTAAGAATTGGAATATCTCCAGCCAATTATGTTCCCCAAGTGATTTTGGTTGCTTAGGTGCCTCGTGTCATGATTTCTTAGACCACATGCTAGTCTAGCAAGTCATAGAAACACTAACAAACAAATAGAATAAAAAATAAAAAAATGAATTAGAGAAATGTCGAACATTGCTTCTTCCTATACCCCATACTTTCCCACCCCCCAGCACTTACCTCCCATGAGCTCTTACCCTCCATATTATGTTGCCTTATGCAGTGAGTTGGGAGGCTTGCCCCTCCCTCATCAACACTAACATAGTATCTAGCAAAGTGGGACATGAGGGGTAAGTGTAAGGAGGCGAAGACAAGGTGTAGGGATGGTAAGTGTGAGGGGTCATTGAAAGGGTACATAGGAGGTGATATTAGACAATGCATCCATTCAATTTGGCTTAAAAGAATTTTATTTTTTTAATTTTTTTTAAATATATATTTTTATACAATATTTTAAAATGTTTTTATTTTATTTTATTTTATTTATATATTGATGTATATATAAACACATGACCATAAACAATATATATATATATATATAGATGTTTTTATTCTAGTGGGTTAACTCAAGTGCTTGAGTGTTGTGAGTTACAAGTAAGAGGTTAGGTAGTCAAGTCATCATGCTAGCTACTTTCATGGATATTATTTGGGCCTTATTCAATGTGTTTGATGGGTTATCCAGATTGAATCATTATATTGTTTGTCATCAATCTCGATGCTTGAGTGGACAAGGTGTTGAAATCAGCTCATAGGACCATTTTTACTAGTGGGACCCAATTTGGCAAAACGAGGTTTGAAACCTTCTGGGAGTGTTTTGAGGTATTAAATTCTTTTTAGGGGTAAAACTTTGTTGCTTTGGCACAACAAATAAATTTTTTGTTTTCTGTTCTACACACAAGGACCCTTCCAATTCCGTAATAATCGTGTCAATCAGAGTCTGTATACGAAAGTTATGCCACTTAGAAGTTGACCTTCTTGTTTTCACCACCATAATTCAAGGGGATGCCATGCCAACCCCCATTATTCATGAAAAAGAGTCTAACCACGTGATTATGATAAATAAGACTCTAGAAGAGTCTATATTGTAACATTGATTAAGAGTTTAGTTAGTCAAACCTAACCACTACTAGGCTATCGAGTTGCGTTTTAACCAGATCACTACGAGGAAAAGGGGTTCCATTCTTTCAAGTGCATTCGTTCCATAACTAAGAAAAATTTATCCGCGAGGGATAGGATATAGAGAACACAATGAGTATTTATGCATTGTAGCATCCCAAATGCCACAAACCATACTTCTTTATACTCATAACCATTTTCTATTCAGAGAAGGATATCAACACAACAACCTTAACTTCCAGTTGGGTTTTTCTCCTGAAAGGGTTTCCCAGGTCATATCTAGTGTCAAATGTGTTTGTGAGATTTTGTTTCTCTTTTATCGAATTTCTACATAATTTTAATTCACATACATACACTATTAACAATAATATACAGACCCAAAAATCTAAAAAGAAATGAAACTGTAATAGTGCAGAATTTCATATTTTAATTATAATTTTATCAAATTTGTTGTGATAAACTGTGCACTGGAATATCCATGACTGTTTACAGATGATATTGGTATCATAGTATGTTTCTTTGGATATGTTGGGGAGATTTGCATGAGATCTATATCGGTTGGGCCAGAATTGATAAAATGTTAATCATGGTCGATGAATCTATGAATAACCCTCATGATCCTGTAGAGGAGAGGTTTTGACGGATGGAACAAAAAGTCATAGATATAAATCATAATGTAAATATCCTCATGAAGGCCCAAAGAAATAAGCTTGAGGTATTCAAAGAGGATGGGGGCTCTAATGAAAAGAAAAAATCATAGGGGAGATCAGGAGATCGGGAAGAAATGGAGAACCAGTCGAAGAAAGGACATGAAAAAGATCAACCCAGTTTGAGTGCCATGAGTAATTCACATTCCATGTTCAAAATGGAATCAAAGGTCAATATCAATATGTACCAATTTTATATTAATTCTCTGAAGTTAAATCATTGGTTGCAACAATAGGACATGTATTTCAGTGTTCATAATATAGAGGAGGAACAAAAGATTTCATTTGTGTGACTGAAATTAGAGGGACATGCCCTAATTTCGTGGGAAAGCCACATGAATACCTTCAGGTTAGAAGGAGAGCCTCTAGTGACTAAGTGGGAGGACTTAAAAATAATCATAAAGTCACAATTTTACCCTATTTGGTATGTAAAGAATCAGTGGATTCAGTGGCACCACTTTAGGAAAAAGCAGGGGCAAAGCATGTAGGAGCACACCACAAAGTTCATAAATATGACCATAATGCTAGGTATCTCCCAAAAGAACCCAAATGTGCTTCTCAAGTATTTGAGGAGTCTACACAACAATTTACAGAAGAAAGTGATGTTGTTCAAGCCTAGATTAGTGGACAAGGCTTGTGCATAGGCACAATACCCAGAGAGCATTGGCTTGAAGGAAGGGAAATCAAGTGGATCGAAGAAGAGAGAGAAACAAGATGATTCTAAGGAGGGGAAAAAACATGAAGGGGAGAGAGATAAAAAGACAAAAATCACAACACGTCTATGTAAATATCTCAACAACCACTACAAGCAGTGTAATGTTGACTGCTATATAGAAGAGATGCGTTGGAAGTTTCATCCAGAGCTTAACCTGAAGAAAAAAAAGAAATACAATAAGAATAAGAATCTCATGGCCAATGATTTGAGCAAACAAGTTGAAAGAAACTCAGATGTGGATGAGAAGATCATTTATACATCAATGCAAAATGAGGTGAATCTGAGTAACCTTCATGTGACAAGAAGAGAAATAAATGACCAAACTCTTCCACATAAAGATACAAGTAAAGAAGACAAAGACTAATGCTCTGTTCGACTGAGGATTGTAGGAAAATCGCATTGCAGCAGATTTCATCAAGAAGTATGGGTTGGAAGTTCATGATCATCCAAGCCCATATCCATTGGGATATGTAACAACCCACAATTTAAATATACATCTACTTAGACCAATTATGTGATTTATAATCAACACATATACTCAACTAATTAACATCACGGGGACTTCACTCAATGAACCTATGACATATCACGTGCGTTCATGGCATATTAAACAATACTCTTAATTTGACTACATATTGGAAAATACCCATAAAAATCACATTATTTAACCCCCTACCAATACGAACTCAATGTGCCTTCCCAATTTAAAAAACCCCTACTCACACTATATATTGTAGTTATCCATTTTTTCGTTAACATTTTTTATATCCATTTATATTTTCTCACTAACTTTGAGCTCCATTTTTAATACCTGCCAATATAAAAACCCTTTACCCCCTATATATCTGCCAATATATCATGCCATTTTTTCCTCAATATATATCCTCCAATATGAACCCACGTGGTATGGTATTTCTCCCCTAGTGAAGCCCCTATGATTAAAATATAATTTTGAAAAATATGAGCAAAGAAAACCTACCTGTAGATGATATTCCTTACTTGTGATTTTAGATTTCAGTGTTATTTGAATCCCGCTAACCGCAACAAAGTTTTGGGGTAAAATTTCCACCCAACCGTAGGCTTAATTGCACATAATATTTCTACAACTAACCACTCTCGAGCCTTCAATCAACGTACTGCTGCCAAGGAATCCTTTGCCTCACAACACTTTTCTCCCAAGAGAATGGATGAATCTCATCCTCCTCATCATCCATTAAATAGACAAAAAATTGGAAAAGGGTCCACATGCACACATTCCATGTGTCAACATGCAACTTTCATTTTTATTTTTATTTTAACTTTTACTTAATTTAATATTTCTCTTAATTTAAATATTTCTTATTTTATTTATTTTTTACTTTTTGTTAACTTTACTTATTCTTACTATTTTTATAGTTTATTTTTATATATAGTTATTTATAACTCTAGTTTATTATTCACTAATTTATTTATTTATTATTATTATATTCTTTTCATTATTTACTATTTATTACTATTTTTTTATTGTTTACTATTTATTTACTTATATTTTAATATTATATTATATTATTTATTTATTATTATGAGGGGCATTACATACTCCCACGTTTAAGGAAATTCATCTCGAAGTTAAGTTGAATCATTTAACATTTTATTTTATTTAATTATTTATTACTTCACTTTTTCCCTACACTCTCTGTTGCACTAGTATAACTAGTAGGCATCAAAAGTTTTCATATCACTAGGGAAATCCCAAGGAATTTCTATCATTTTTCCCAACTTTTGGAACCAAGCATAAGGCCTCATCGTCATGTACCATAGCCCAAGGATGGCCCCAAGGCTCGCACCCAACTTAGACTTCATCTACCCCAAGGTAGACACTCGACTTAGTACTCAATGCAATAGTATTCTAGGAATCTTGAAAGGTTGACCCACTCCCTCCACACTCACTAAGGTGCACAACCCCAGGAATCAAAGTCCTTACACCCCCACTACACTTCGACATCCCAATTCAATGTCAGGAACCTGACCTACAATATCAGACACTTAGCCTCCTCAAGATGGTCCCATATCCCCTCAAGGGTTATACAAGACAAATGAACCACTATCATATGCAATGTTGATTGAGCATGTCCCCAGCCCATATGGTGTTTCATATTCTCCCTCGCAGGTATGAGATCCCACAAGGTCATCAAATAACTGGCCCTCTCAGCCCATTTGTGGATTTTCTGTCAAGCACCACATCTATTTATGCAACTAATGTATTAGTTATAACATCATAAGTTCATAGAAAATATTCCACATGCTAAATCTTGCATGTCATCATGAAAACATAACATCATTATTAATCACAACATTCTGAATAATAACGAAATACATGCATGTCATAAAACTTGCATATGATTACCACATAAAATACCATCATAAGTTATAACATCAACATATCATTGTCAAAGACATATCATGACATCACATAATAAACTAACCACATGCCAATATAACCTCATATCATAGCATCATAATCCCTATGCATATCATATCCATTATGAGCATACAACATCATTATCATAACAAAATAAATAAATAAGAGGCATGTGTATCATTATCCCCTCATCAGAACTATGTCCAATTACTACGTACCATCATATCATGAACCCTTTTCTCAACATGATAATTCAACAGCCTTATGTTGACATAAAAATTAACTAAAACCATAGCTGAAATCATAATATATGATTTAGATGTACCGAAAAAAAAATAAACAATAATATATAATTATATATATTTTATTTATTAATATAAAATAATTTCCTATTCTTACATGTCTATTTAAAAAAATGATAATTAAATAAACTAAACTTAACAACTTTTTACATATATTAGAAAAACTAACACCACCTATATTTAAAAAATATGAACATTAAAAATAACTAATATCTAAAGATATAACTTTATATTCATTACCTTCAATGAAAATTTAAGCAATGGTGTTTTGAAGCAAGGGGTCTCTCAAAATATGGAATAAAGGTTCAATGTAAGACTACCTCACATATGGCTACCTGAACTTGAATTATGTTCACAAGTAATCACACGTATTTTACTAAAAACACTATCAAAAAATTGGCCCAACGAAAGGGTGTTGATCAGCTTTCACTGAGGGTGGGGTTCAAATCCCGACAAGTTCGGCACACATCCATGCTCGAATCATTGTAATTGTGTGCATAAAACCATAGAGTAATAATTAAAATCTTCAAGGTAATTTTTTTTAATACAAATATTTCTCTTTATATATAAGCTTGACCAAAATATAAAACTCTCTTAGAATGTTATTATATCATCATTATTATATTTTTACAAGTACATAACTTTTATATTAATAATTATGTATTTTCATAACAAATTAACTATAACTTCTCTTTAAGTTTTGGGTTTTGGTTTCCAGTTTGAGATATAACTTTAGTTATCTATAATTAATTTACAATTTAGAATATAAATTTTAATTATTTATAATTAGTTTTCGTTTTAGCTATTTCCAAAATATTTTTAATTCAAAAATAAATCATATAGTTTAAGATAACAATTAAATAACTTTTAGTTATTTATCACCAATTATAGATAGCTAACTTAGATAATTTTTTAATTTAAATAAATAATAATAATAACATTTAAAATACTTTTTATTTCAGAATAAAATAACTAATTTACTTCTTTATATCTTATTATTGTTTTTAACTCAGTACAAGAGCTAGTTGCTCTTTTTTGTTTCAATGTATTTATTTTATAAATTTTTATAGTTTGCAGGAAAAGTAATAAACAATATATTTAAGCATAAAAGTCAATGTTGATTTATTAATTTTTTTTATTATTATAGTTAGAGAAGTACATTATCATGATCATTGCTAACATGCAACTTCTCAGTAAATTTATTTGGACACTACTTCATCAACATTATTATTAACGGGGTGATATTCTATATATATTTATTTCTAAAAAAATAATTTAATTTCCACCTACCTCGACGGACTTGTTATTCATACTCTATATTATTAGCATGTTAACTTCATCAATGTTATTATTAATGGGTGTGATATTCCATATATATTTATTTATAAAAAAATAATTTAATTTTCAATATATTTTTTTAGGGTCGAGAAATTATATTATCAAAATCAAAATATTATTTTTATCTATTTTCTTAAAGAAATGGTATGAAATGATATTTATTTAATGTCTTATATAACAATTATTTTATTTTATAATTATTTATTTTTACAAAATCTATATATATGTATATATTATTTTTAATGTATCTATTGTAAAAAGGTTTTAAAAAATGTATTTATTTTTCAATCCTTCTCACTAAATTCTTCTTTGTCATTACAAGCAAAATTATTGAAACTCATGTTTAAATATATTATTTTCTTTCAAACTTCTACCTAGAGGTTACATAGAAATTTTTTAAGCAATTGCAATCTTTTTGAAGTCGACGATGGACGATAAAACTCTGGGGAGTATTATCCTATGGAAACAGTAATTGGAAATTCTAGAAATAATCGAAGTTTTCTACATTAAAATGCCCATAGGCCCTAAGGGTTGAACTTAGGATTTGATACCATATGTAACAACCCATAATTTAAATATACAACTAGTTAGATCAATTATGTGATTTATAATCAACACATCTACTCAATTAATTAGCATAGAATTTCAAAAAATATGAGCAAAGACAACTTACCTGTAGTGATGATATTCCTTGGTTGTGATTTCAGAGTTGAAGGCTATTTGAATTCCGCTAACTGCAACAAAGTTTTGGGGATGACTCTCCACCCAGCCGTAGTTTCAGCTGCACATAATCTTTCTACCACTGGCCACCCCCGAGCCCTCAATCATCATACTACTGTGAGGAAATCATTTGTTTCACAACACTTTTCTCCTAAGAGAATGGATGAATTTTATCCTCCTCATCATCCATTAAATAAACCAAAAAATGGAAAGAGGTAGACATGCACACATTCCATGTGCCAACATGCAACTTTTATTTTTTTTATTTTAAGTTTTACTTAATTAAATATTTCTCTTAATTTAACCCTTTCTTATTTTATACCTTTTTACTTTTTGCTAACTTTACTTATTCTTACTATTTTTACAGTTTACTTTTACATGTAGTTATTATACCCGCAACATGAATGGTATTAAGCATTCAGTTTTGTCTTTGACCACTTATTAGTTTGTCATTGACCAGAAATTTATGTCACTTATCCATAGTTTAACATTAGAAATTCACTTTTGTTATTTTTATTATTATTTGAATTTATTTATTTGTAAGGTGATTGGTTGAATATTATGGATTATTTAGTAACTTCCATTTCTATTAGTTACTAATTTTTTTTTTTAGTATTTTTTTTTCTATTTAACTTTTTTTTTTTTTATAGTTTTCTTTCCTTTTTAATTTGACTTATATATATATATATATATATATATAATAATATATATATATATTATATATATATATATATATATATATATATATAGTCTTTTTCTATCTTTCTTCTTCTCTATTTTCAATTCTAATTACATTAATAATAAAAAAAAATCTCGTTTACACATAGCTTTTATAATTAATAACTATTATGATAATTAGTTATTAGTTTTTAGAATCTTATGGCCATTTATTTCATAATTTTATTAAGAAAGATTTATTGATGTATAGTTACTATTTTGTAGGATTTCGTGAGTAATTTGTTTCCTAAGTTTGTTGAATTTTTTATTTAAGCATAATTTTTATAATTTCTGCATGCATAGCAGAGCAATGCAGGACACTGATGGCTGAGATAGTACAATCTGGTAGATGGATTAACAGATGGAGTTCTCCCTAGTTGAGAGGGAGTGTTAAAGTTGGAAATTAGGGCTAAAATCCATGTGTGTCTACTTATTTATGGTAGCTGATATTTTTCTTAGATTCCTTTCATCAAGAGGTGTAGGATTGATCTACAGGTCATTTGATTCCGACATGTATTCATGGAGATATGAATTTATTTGTGTTATGGGACAATTTGTCAAGGTTGACCAATAACCAAATTGCCCCCACTTGTCCTCAACATTTTAGTATAAATAGAGGTGGCCTCCTAGTCATTTAGACAATGATCTCTTGTGACCTCTCTCCACTTGTCTTTGGGTTTTGGTGGGAGGACATATCTAGAGAGGGTATGCTGCCCTAGTAGAGATGCCCTAGATCTTGATGATGTCATGAAGAGAGATCCCTTTTCACATATGGTATGATTACTGTATGATCGAGTTCATTATAATATCTAGCTTGCATAAGGTATATCCATGTATGTCATAATCTCTGGCCCACATATGGAATAACCAGTGACTCGCTGAAAAGCATAGTCATGCTAGCATCAAGTTTCCGTAGAACGTATGTAATTACAACACACTGTAATACATGTATGGCATTTCAATATATATGGTATACTCTGTGATTTGTAATTAACATCGCACTCATTGTATAAATCTGCATTGCACTATGTTTGCATTATATATTATCATCACACTGTGTATGGTATGGTATGGCAGACAATGCTTTGACATGGAAGACAATGAACAACATGTATATACATGGTATGGCTGACAGGATTTTGGTATGACAGACATTATATATATATATATATATTATATGACATGGAAGACATAGTATCCATGACAGGGTAGTCTCCCTAGTGACATGATATAGTATACGTGGCAGACAACTTGATGTATCACGATCCACAGTATGTATTCTTTGTTTCTCTTGATCGATACACTTTGTTTCTCTATAATATGGTTGGCATCAAGATGCTTTGGTTTTCTTTAGGATATGAAATCAACTCGCATTGCTACTTTGTATGGGAAGCATCATTGTACGGAGAGGCCTAGTTGCAGTTCACTACTAGGCTAGGCCACAGGCCAAAGCCAACAATGGAGACCTTTTTAGGAGTTGTGTTCATAAGTAGTCTAATAGAGCAGCACGATGTAAGTATTACAGTAGCAAGAATGTATTGCAACAACATGATGATGATGTATTGCAGTAACCATAATGCAATGAAGGGTACAACACAGTGCAACATGAAGGATGCATCATAATGATGATGAAGAGCAACATGTTGGGTACAACATGATGAGGTACAACTCAGTGATGGTGTTGCATGGTGCAACACAGTGATGATGGACATGGTATGATGGTGCAACATGGTGAAACACAGTGATCATGGTTGCAACATGGTGCAACACAGTGATGATGGGTGCAACATAGTGCAACACAGTGATGATGGGTGCAACATGGTGAAACATAGTGATAGGTACAACATGGTGATGGAATCACCTGAGTTCATATCTGCTACCTCATGTTTCACGTTCTTAGGGAAGATCTCTGCTCTTCTTTTAACAAGTCAAAGTGTTGACTTTTGATGTATATGTACTATCTCTCTCTCTGCTGAACTATTGAAGAACATAAGAAGAATTGATCAAGGGTTTCCCCGCATTGGAGTTTGTCCCAGGCTGGCGCCACATCTTATGTCCTCTTTTCTTGGCTTGTCTTCTGCAATTTATGTCGATGTTCTATCTGCATTTTAATATCATGCTAAATGTGATTGCTAATTTGGAATTGATATTGAGCTAATATGGAAAATTGAAGTATATTTGTGATAAGCATAGAAAATACCTAAAATTAAAGTATATCAGAAATTCAAGAAATTTATCTTATAACAAGAAATTGAATTCAAGAATTCAAGAAATTAATCTTCTTGAATTCAAGATTTTTTTTTGGTGATTAATGTCTATTATTCTCGCTGATCAAAGGATTTGAAACTCTGACTGAGATATTATTAGGATCCCACTTTGAAGTTCCATATTTTGTTTTAAATCGTTGGATATTGTTGCACATTTATTGGGAAGTTAGTCTTCAATTTCTAATGTGTTTCAATTGGTTTGTTAAAGTTGTTTTGTCTTATTTCCTCTAATCAAACACAAAAAAAATGGTCTCAGCTACGAGGCAAAAAGTTAATGTGTGAATTTTGTTAAAGCGGTTTAATCTACTGCAACTTTATTCCTGGTTTTACTTAAAGTGTTTGTTAAATTTAATCAATTTGGCACTAAATCACAAATCATGGACAAATGTATAATATTTAGAAAAAAATTGAAAAGGGGTAATGATATATTTTATTTTTTTAATATTTACATGATTTTTTTTCATGATACAAAATGTTTTAGGAACTCAGTATTTTGATTAGAAGCTAAGTGTTTTGATATCCGTCTATAATTACTAGTAATTTAATTTATATAATTATGCTAGTTATAATTTAGTTGTTAAATTAATAGTAAAACAATTGTTATAAATATTAATTAACGTGTCTTTACAATTTAATTAAAAAATAATTTAATATAAAATCACAAATTATAGATAATCTCAACTCAATTTTGCTCTTCAAAAGAAAGAGATGTCATTTGAGTGATAACACTAAATTTTTTGTTTCATATTCTCATGCCTTCACTGTGACAGACACAATTGCATTCAACTCTATATCAATCATGTCCAATTCCCATGAACTTTGTAGGAGACAATTGGCTATTCAAAACTAGTTTCTTGGAATTGAAATCTCATTGAGTTGCAACTAAGTTTCTCCATATTAATTTGAACCAAACAATGCCAAAAAAATAAAGTTATAAAGCTTCATTACAACCAATGAGGTAGGGTGCTCACTAGAGAGAAACATTTTAGCACAACATTTTCACTTTCATTTCTATTTTTTTTATGAAGGCTTTAATTGATCATATCACACCTTGTGAACAATTCATACTCCAATTAGTTATGTTTAAACTAAGTGGAGTACTAGCTACTATGTAGCACTTATTATTTATCTTGATGTTTTCCTCCTCTCTTCCTTTTATTTCATTAATTTATTTTCTTATTTTATTCTGCCTTTCTTTTCGTAGGGTTTCTCTTTATTCCCCCTTTTAAGATCTCCCCCCTTCTCTTTTATATGTTATCTCTCTTATTTACCTTGTTCTTTCACCTTACCATTATTATTATTCTTTTCTTTTTTCCTTGTATAATTTCTCCTATTCTAATATTTATTTCTTATTTTATCTATCTATCTATCTATCTATCTATCTATCTATCTATATATATATATATATATATATATATATATATATATATATATATATTATATATATATATATATATCGTCCTTCACTTGTGCGTTTATTATTATACCTACAACATGCATGGTATTACACTTTTAGTTTTTCCTTTGGTTGCCTATAAGTTTGTCTTTGACCAAAATTTTTATGCCACTTATCCATAGTTTAACATTATGAATTCATTTTTTCTTATTTTTTCTTATTATTTAGGTTTGTTTATTTGTAAGGTGATTGGTTGAGGTTTTATTATGGGATCTTTATTAGCTTCCATTTTCTATTATTTACTAATTTTTTGTTTTTAGTGATTGTGAAATTCAATCAATTTAGTACTAAATCACAAATCATAGACAAACGTATAATATTTAGAAAAAAATTTGAAAATGACTAATAATATATTTTTTTATATAATTTTTTTTCATCATACAAAATGTTTAGAAATTAAGTGTTTTGATATCCATCTATAATTACTAGTGATTTAATTTATATAATTGTGGTAGCTATAATTTAGTTGTTAAATTAATAGTGAAAATTTGTTATTACAAATTATTCATAAATATTAATTAACATGTCTTTACAATTTAATTTAAAAATTAATTTAATACTAAATCACAAATTATAGCTCATCACAACTCAATTTTGCTCTACAAACAAAAGAGACGCCATTTGAGCGATAATAATAAAAGTTTTCTTTCATATTCCCATGCCTTCACTACCACAAACACAATTGCATTCAACTCTATATCAATCATGTTCAGTGTCCATGAACTTTGTAGGAGACAATTGGTTGTGCAAAACAAGTTTCTTAGAATTGGCATCTCATTGAGTTGCAACTAAGCTTCTCCATATCAATTTGAACCAAACAATGCCAAAAAAATAAAGCTATAAAGATTCATTACAACCGATTTCATAGAGCACTCACCAAAAAGCAACATTTTAGCATAACATTCTCACTTTCATTTCTATTTTTTTATGCGGGGATTAATTGATCATCTCACACCTTGTCAGCAATTCATACTCAAATTAGCCATTATTTAAACCAAGCGATAGGTCCTAGCTACTACGTAGCACTTGTTTATAACTCGAGTTTATTATTTACTATTTTATTTATTTATTGTTATTATATTCTCTTCATTATTTATCATTTTATTTACTATTATTATCTTTTCTTTATTGTTTACTATTTATTTATTATTATTTTATATTTTATTTATTGTTTACAATTTATTTACTTATATTTTAATATTATATTATATTATATTATTTATTATTATTATTATTATTAGGAGCATTATAGGATGGGTAAATAAGGATGCAAAGTTGAAGGTAAGAAAATAGTGCAAAATTAGATTTGTTATTAGTGCTGATTTTATTCATGAAGTAGAACTAGATGTGGTTCCCCTTTATGAATGTGGAGTCGTGTTTGGGAGTCCATACATATACATGTGAGATGCAATATTCATGCAGAGAGCCAACTAGTACTGGCTTGTCAAGGATGGAAAATTGTTCACCATTAACACACACAAAGACAAGTCAAAAATTTCGTTGGTAAGTGCTAACCAAGCCAAGAAATTGCTCAGTTCCAACATGAAGTATGTTTTATTGTTTTCAAGAGAAAATTTAGTTTGAAGAAGAGTTAGAAAAACACAAGGAATCTTTAGAGGGGTGTACTAAGAAACATAAATAACAAAGGGAAGAGTTGCAATAGTCATGTTGGGATGTGTTCCAAGAGCTTAAAGGGTTAACATCTAATAGAGAAGTGGAACATGAGATCCAACTATTGCCAAAATCCCCATTGCCAAACATTGAGTTGTACATGTAGTCTATTATAGAAGTGAGGTGAAGAAACAATTGCAATAAGTATTTGAATAATGTATCATTCGATCGAGTACATAAGCATGTGGTTCACCCATCATCATTATGCCAAAGAATGATGGGACTTGGTGGATGTGTATAAATTACAAGGAATTGAACAAGATCACACTTAATTACATACATTACTCCATGCCCAAAATATATGACCTATTAGATCATTTACACCAAGAAAAATACTTCACCAAGCTAGACTTAAAGTCTAGATATCACCAGGTTCGAGTTAGAGAAGAAGATCCTTGGAAGATCACCTTCAAAACTAGGAAAAATTTGTATGAGTGATAAGTAATGCCATTAGACACATGCAATGCACAAGCTACATTTATGATATTAATGAATGATGTATTGCACCATTTTATAGATTCATTTGTTATTGTCTATTTGGATGATATATTGGTATACAATGCTACCTAGGAGGAGCACATCTTATTTTTGATGCAGGTGTTGGATACATTAAAGGGGCACCAAATTCTAGCAATCTCAAGAAGTGTGGGTTTACACAACAATATTTGGTATATCTCGGGCATATGATAGGTGGAGGAGAGATGCAGATAAATCCTACCAAGATGGAGAGCATCATGAAATGGTCAGTTCCTACTAATGTTTTTGAGGTTAGTATTTTCATTGGGGCAACATAATACTTGAGGAAATTCGAAGGCTCATTTTTAGCAGTAGCAACAACACTCCACGTCACAACAACAAGTGGCAAGAGTTTCCAATGGGGAATGGGTCAGAAGAGGGCCTTTAAGGAGCTAAAGAATATGATCAATCAAGAACTATTTCTAGGATTAATAAACATGCATCAACCCTTTGAAGTGGAGACATATGTCAGTGGGTATGTTATGGGAGTGTTCTTGATGCAGGGAGGAAGACCTGTATGCAACCATTTTGAAGTATTTCATGGGGAAATTATTAACTTCCCTACCTACAACAAGGATCTCTATGCCCTAGTTCAATATTTGAAGAAGTGGAAGCACTATCTAATGGGAAAGGAGACAATAATCCACACAAATCACCAGCCACTATAGTACCTACAGGCCCAAAGTAAGCTACAATGGACCGGGAATTACAAGTGGATGAGGCTTCTACAACAGTTTCATTTAGTGATTAAGAACAAGAAGGAAAACACAAACAAGTTGGACGACATGCTTTCAAGGCCACCCACATCAAAGATCACAACTTTGGGAAATCTAATGCACATGGAGCCATTCACCCATGATGCATACAAAGAGGCATATTCAAAGGATAGAGACTTTAATAAATGTGTTTCAACAATTGCAAAGTTAGATTCATGTGCATTATGGAAATAACATCGTTGACTACCATATCTAGGATGGATTTCTCTATAGGTTGGATAAGCAACATGTTCCTAAAGGTGAGCATTTGCATCTAATTGGAGAGGCTTACACCTCTAAGGTTGTTGGGGACTTTTGGTGTAGGGAAGAGAATGACCAACTTATAGAGATATGTGTATGTTGGAAATATTGAGAGCGGGTTGAATCAATATTTCACTTCAATTAGTTAATTTTAATCTTCAGAGAAGGGTTGATTGTTAGGAATTGTTCATGTGATGTGATAAGTAAACAATCAACCCTTCCTAGAAATTTGCAGTGAGGTCAACATCATACATCAAGCCCAATGCATCAATAGAATTATCTGCTTGGATAAATACATAAACCTCTTTGCTCAATATGTAAACCGTAATGGAATCAACATATATGAGGTCTTTCTCAACAAACCCTAGGAAATTTGTGCTTATTATTAATGAGAGAACCCTAGATTCAACATGTCATTATTCTATTCTAACTAGTAACCCTGTTATCAAGTCATATAGGAAGTATCTCAACAGTATATATGTGTATAATGTCATTCATGTAAATTAAGAGACAGATATACAAACAATAGAACTCTTGAAATGTTTTAGATCAATCTTGCTACAACACACCCAATTATTCCACTAATAAAATGAAAACAAGGTTGATTAGGTTTACAATGAATGTAGAACATGTTAATGTAAACACCATCAACCGAAAACTTAAATCTTCTAGTTCAAGTACTAGACAATTCCATACATATTCCTCTGTTTTCTTTCTAGCTATAGGCCATACATTACTTTTCATTATCACATTCTTCAACGCTCGTGCTCTACCTCAGAGCATTCCTCTGCTACATCAAGCAACCTTTCCCATGCAAACTTTTTGCCATCTTTTTAATAAGGCAGTAGATAGGTCAGTTCTTAGATATATGAATATTGGCTTAGAAAAAAGTCCTTAACATGCCTCAAGAATTCAGCTATAAAGAGTTGAGATAAAGCTTATGAACCAACACACACAATTGTCAAAACTAGTCTTAGAAGACTCTATGAAGAACACTACTGATCACACCAGGTCTATCTAAGAAACCACAAACCCAACCACAAATAACTGTAGATATATTCCTGAACATAGGCCACAAAGATATGATTTGTATCCACAACAATTGTGTTCCTATCTAAGGGCCAAAAGGAGGCCTCAAGAAGGTTGAAAGGGGCCTTTGTTCTATCATTAAAGTAAGAATAGGAGCAAGCCTTTGTTCTATCACAGAAATTCAAATAGGAGGCCCTATATAGAGCTTAAACAGACCTTAAAAATCCTACTTAGAAATTTCAATTCTATCTAGCAAATGACCATCAAAAGAGCTACAAAAAAACCTTAACCAACCTAGCAAAGAACTCAAACTAGGCCTCATAAGATCATCGAAAAAACCAACCAAAAGATAGAAGAAAAAACCATATTTAATACTTCAAAAAACCCTTTTATCTTTTCCAATGAATTCACACAAATGTGCAATAATTAAACCTAGAATAAAGTCCAACAAACCTTGGCCTTCTTCTCATAAACATGACTACAGATGGCCTTAGAAAAATGTCATATAGAAATATTATAAGAGGGTCGAATAGGCCTCAACATACTACCACAGGAGGTTCAAAATCAAGCCTTAGAAAAGGCCTCAAGAAATGTGAAAAAGAGCCTCAGGAGGTGCGAAAATGGGCTACAAGAGGTCTAAAAATGTTCCATTGAAGCTGCCCTAGATGTATTCAAATTGAGTCTCAGAGGAGGCTGAAAACCTTCAATAAAGAAAACCTTAGAAGATTTGTCTTTGTCTCAACCCAAAATATAAACATTTAAGCACAAATAACCCTTGAAAAATTGACCACCTTTTAATCTCCATGTTTTACTTAGGCTTTATAGGTTCAAATAATTATGAGCTTGTGAACATATCATTTGGAGGTAAAATCAAGATCTATAAATATACTAAACAAATGGGTGTAATATGGGGGGCCAAATTGCCTAAAAAAGCAGAGGTAACCTTGAAAAAAATTCAAATTTGAATTTTCAAATTCACAAATTGAGGAGCCGACTTGAACTTCAACATTTTTGAATAATTTTGTTAATAAAAATCCTTGATATGTCTCTTCTTAGAAAATCAATTTGGGTAAGGATATTTATCAATTTAAGGGTTGTTAAGAACCACACAAATTATTCTATTTTTCTTCAATATTTAGCCAATCATTAAGATGTCTTCCATCATTCAAATTGAGGACCTTGACCTCACTTTCAGGGAACTAAATTTGATTAGGCATATCTCCATAACCATGAGGAGTTATTAGGTGTGCCACCTAGGATTATAATTGTCATAATGAGTAGAATGAAATGAAGACGGTCTCTAGATTAAAAAAAAAAACTGATTTTCTGATCCAAATTCTTCATCAAATGTGGGACGTCGTGACCACACAGTGGAGCTTCTCATCCTTCGAGGGCCTCTTGACCAATGGTACTTCCAATAAATGCAATCCATAGACAAATATTAAGAGCATTCAACATCCAACGTTGGCATTAATGACCACACCATTTAACAATAATTGTTGGACATTGGGTTCAGTGCTTCCCATGTGTTTCATGACATGGACTAATTGCCTCTCATGGATCCCGACTTTGGAAATTGTTGGAATCAAAGCTCTATAGTATGGCCCCTTCAAGATATTGGAAAAGGTGGGTTATAATGCCTATTGAATTATTTTACCACCATATATGCACATTTACTGAGTTGTGAATGTAGAGAATCTAAAACTCTATGAGCCTTCCATACTAGATTAGGAAGATGAACAAATCCTAACTTATGTGGAGGATTTGGCACCAAATGCTAAAGCAGAGTATATACAAGACATAAGTTTGCAGAAGAGGTCCATAACTACAAGAAAGGGGCAACACGACCTTTGGCAGATTGGGTTGAAAGGAAAACTTCTAGGCAAAGCTAAATGGTACACCCAAGAGAAGATGAAGGAAAAATTTCCTCACGTCATTTAGTTGAATCTTTTGGAGACCAATAGCCTCCAAAAATGGGGTGGTGTGATCAAGATTGGATCATTATATTTTTTGTCATCCATCTTGATTATTTCATAATGGAAAAAGTGGAGCAATCATTTCACCATACCATTTATACCTATGTGACCCAGTTTGGAAAAATAGGGTATAAAACCTCTCGAAATAATTTTGAGGCATCAAATAAGATTATTGAGGGTAAAAATGTGTTGTTTTAGCACCATGCCATTTTTAACTATTCTACACACATAGACCTTTTCAATGGTGTAAGAATTGTGTCAATCAGAGTCAATATGTGAAAGTTATGACACTCAAAAGTTGACCTTCCTAATTTTACCATCATAGTTTGAGAGTATGCTATGTGAACCCCCATTAATCATGATGAAGGGGTTAGCCACATGATTATGATGAAGTTTACTCTATAAGAGTCTATATCATAACTCTAGTTTAGAGTTGAGGTGGTCAAACCCAACCATTAGTAGGCTATCAAATTGTGTTATAACCATACCACTAGGAGGAAAAAGGGTTCCATTATTTAGAGTGCATTTGTTCCATAGCTGAGAAAAAAGTAGTCGAAAGAGATAGGAGATAAAGCACACAGAGAGTATTTTTGCACTATATTAGCCCGCAAGCCACATAACATACTTCTTTATACTCACAACCATTTTCTATTCAAAGAAAGAGAACATAGCAACCTCACCTTCTAGCCAGCCTTTTCTCCTGAAAAGAGTTTCTCGAGTCATATCTTCTATCAAATGTGTTTGTGAAATTTTATTTCGTTATTATCTATTTTCTGCATAATTTTGATTCACATGCATATATTATTAATAGTAATCTACAGATCCATAAATCTAAAAATAAATAAAACTGTAATAGTGTATAATTTCAAATTTCAAATATATCATATATGTCATGATGAACTATCCAATGGAACTTCCATGACAATTTATGGATCAATGGATTAGGTTGTTTATACTACAATTGAATGATCTACCTTGAGTACCATCCTCAAAATAAAGGGAAGCACCTAAAGAGTTTCCTTAGAATGTTAATAAAAATAAAAAATCCTTCTATTTTAATTTATTTTTTCCTAATTATTTTGTTTTAGTTTTGGATTTTTATTTTTAATTGTTTATTTTATTTTATTATTTTTGAAACAAAAATTATATTTTTCTCCATATTATATCTGAATTTTTCTTGAGTATTTCTTAATTTTCATTTGTTTTATTTTATTTTTATTTTTAATTTTAATTTGGATGAAATTAAATTGTGTGTGTATGTGAGAATGGTATTAGCTTGAAAGCCTAGGAGAAATGTTGTTATCCTCCCAATCTAAGTTCCTAATTTCTTAGATTTTTTTTTGAAACATCAAAATTGAACTTATGAGTGAGAACCATTCTCGATGTTAGATGAATGTATCTATGGTTGTTATGACTACATTGGCTATTTGTCAGTGTTATGACTGCATTAACTATCACTAAGACCTAGTCGACAGGTAGGGACCATAGCCCAGGAAACTTCCCCTTCTTCTTGTTGTTGCTTGGTCAAATAAGGCGCTATTAGCTGTGTGCTTTATCTTCCTACCTAGTTGCCTTGATTCCCTTCTGATGGGCTATGAGAAGTGTAGGTCAAACCTAATTGAAATAATTTTACCTCCATACGTGCCTGCCATAACACTTTCTATTCCAAGGCCAGGAGTAATCTCCATACCATGATATCATACTACGTTGAATGAGGCTTGGTTCATTGTAAGATTACTAGTAAATACAAAATGATGTGTGATGTTTTTGGTCTACCAAAAATCATGATTCCAACAAGTGGTATATGAGCAATAGGTCTCGAGTTAAAAAATAACTTGGCTCACGTTGGGGGAATATTGTTAGACATTGATTTAGTGCTACTCATGTGTTTCACAACATGGACCAACCACCTCTCATGGTTCATAACTCTAGAGATTGTAGCGAAGACTAATTCTTGCGAGTTTTGGTCTAACAAGAGTTGTGATTCCAACAATGTATTGGCCCATGATGTAAGAGTAGGGAGCTAGGTTCATGTAGCAATAGGAAATGGGGTCTATATCATCCCTTATCTAGACCAATTTGTCGTTGGGAAAGCATTTCCATGGACTTTGTGGGAGGTTTACCAACAACCAGGAAGGCACATGACTACTTGTTTGTGGTAGTTCGCAAGTTCAACAATATGTGTGTTATGATTCCTTGTAAAATTACCATAAGCGGGAAAGAAGTAGTGAAATTATTCTTTGGATAGGTCTAAGTGCACTTTGGATACCAAGGAGCATCATTTTAGATAGGGACACAAGAATTCCTAGTACATTTTATACTACATTGTGGGAGAGGATGGATATAAAGTTGAAAAATTATACAACATTATATCCACAAATAGATGGGCAAAAAGAAGTAGTCAACAAGACTTTGGTGCAACTAGTGAGGGGATATAATCAGAAGCACCGAAAGAATTGGGATGCAAATCTATTATATAAAACACTCTTACAATAGAGTAGTTCACACTTCTATTGGTAAGTCCCCATTTGAACTTGTTTTGGATATATGTTGCCTTCACCTTTGGATATTGCATGTGGGAAACAAGGAGGAGTGCAAGAGGATATTATAGGGGATGCCTTGAAGGTTGAAAAGTTTGTAGAAAAGATCGGGAAAATCCATATCAGGTACAAGAGATAGTTCAAAAATCACAAGAGAAAAAGAAGGCCAAGCATGATCAGCACAAAACAAAGAAATCATTCAAGGTGAGAGACATAATATAGTTACAGTTGAACAGGTGATGCTACAAGGTCCTGGTAAGAAAATCAATGTTTTGTTGTATGACCCCTTCAAGATATTGGAAAAGATGGGTGATAATACCTATTGAATTAGTTTACCACTATACATGCACATTTAGTGAGTTGTGAATATAGAGAATCTAAAACTCTACAAGCCTTCCATGCTAGATTAGGAAGAGGAACAAGTACTACCATCTATGGAGCATTTAGCGCCAGATGATCAAGTAGAGTTGATATAAGATACAATTTTGCAAAAGAGGTCTAGAACTATAATAAAAGGGAAACATGACCTTTCGCAGATTGGGTTGAAAGGAAAACTTCTAGGGAAAGCTAAATGGTACACGCGAGAGAAGGTGGAGGAAAAATTTCCTCACCTCATTCTTGATAGAAGCTTTTGGGGACCAAAAACCTCCGAAAATGGCGAGGTGTGATCCATATTGGATCATTATATATTTTGTAATCAATCTCACTTCTTTCAAAGGTGGAGCAATAAGTTCACAGGACCATTTATACTGGCGGGACCCAGTTTGGAAAAATAGAGTCTGAAACCTTTTGAGAACATTTTGAGGCATCAATTAAATTTCTTTAGGGTAAAACTTTGTTACTTTAGTGCCATGCCTTTTTCCCTATTATACACACAAAGACCTTTCCAACGAGAACGATGTAAGAATTGTGTCAACAAGAGTCAACATGTGAAAATTATAACACTCAAAAGTTGACCTTCTTGTTTTCACCACCATAAGAGTATGCCACGTCAGCCCCCATTACTCATGATAAAGGGGTTAACCACATGATTATGATGAAGAATAATCTAGAAGATTCTATATCATAACTCTAGTTAAGAGTTGAGGTATTCAAACCTAACCACTGGTAGGCTATCAGATTGTGTTATAACCAAGCCACTAGGAGGAAAATGGGTTCAATTATTTCAAGTGCATTTGTTCCATAGATGAGAAAAAATAGTCAAGAGGGATAAGAGATAAACCATACAGAGAGGATGTGTGCACTATAGTAGCCCATAGACGACAAGCCATACTTATTTATACTCAACCATTTTCTATTAAGAGAAAGAGAGCAAAACGACCTTACCTTCTAGCTGGGTTTTTCTCTCAAAAGGGTTTCCCAAATCATATCTTGTGTCAAATGTGTTTGTGAGATTTTATTCCATTTTTATCTATTTTCTACTTAATTTTAATTCACATACATATGCTCTTGATTGTAATTTACATATCCAAAAATCTAAAATGAAGTAAAATTGTAATAGTGTATAATTTCAATTTTTAAATATATTAGATATGTTGTGATGAACTATCCAACAAAACATCCATGACAATTTACAGATCAATGGATTATGTTGTTTATACTACAATTGAATGATCTTCCTTGAGTACCATCCTCAAAATAAAGGGAAGCACCTAAAGGGTTTCGTTAGAATGTTTATTCCATCAAAATCAAAATAAAATAAAATAAATTGCTTCTTTTTTTTCCTAATTATTTAGTTTTAGTTTTGGATTTTTATTTTTAATTGTTTATTTTATTATTATTATTTTTTAAACAAAAAATATATTTTTCTCCATATTATATAGTGATTTTTCTTAAGTATTTCTTAATTTTCATTTATTTTGACTTATTTTTATTTTTATTTTTAATTTGGGTGAAATTAAATTGTGTGTATATCTGAGAATCGGGATTAGCTTAAGCTTGAAAGCTCTGGAGAAATGTTGTTATCCTCCCAACTTAGGTTCAAAATTGCCCCAAAAAGCAGAGCTAACCTTTAAAAAAATTCAAATTTGAATTTTAAAATTCACAGATTGAGGAGCCGACTTCAACTTCAACATTTTTGAATAATTTTGTTAACAAAAATCCTTGATATGTCTCTTCTTAGCAAATCAATTTGGGTAAGGATATTTATCAATTTAAGGGTTGTTAAGAACCACACAAATTAATCTATTTTTCTTCAATATTTAGCCAATCGTTAAGATGCCTTCCATCATTCAAATTGGGGACCTTGACCTCACTTTCAGGGAACTAAATTTGATTAGGCATATCTCTGTAACCAAGTGGAGTTATTAGGTGCACTACTAGGATTACAATTGTCATGACGAGTAGAATGAAATGAAGATGGTATTTAGATAAAAAAACATTGATTTTCCAATCTAAATTCTTCATAAACTGTGGGACATCATGACCACACATCAGAGCTTCTCATCCTTCTAGGGCTTCTTGACCAGTGGAACTTTCAATTAATGCAATCCATAGAAAAATATTGAGAGCATTCAAAGTCCAACATTGGCATTAATGACCACATCGTTTAACAATAATTGTTGGACATTGGGTTCAGTGCTAGCCATGTGTTTCACGACATGGACTAATTGCCTCTCATGGATCCCGACTTTGGAAATAGTTGGAATCAAAGCTCTGTAGTATGGCCCCTTCAATATATTGGAAAAGGTGGGTTATAATTCATATTGAATTATTTTACCACCATACATGCACATTTACTTAGTTGTGAATGTAGAGAATCTAAAACTCTATAAGCCTTCCATGCTAGATCAGGAAGAGGAACAAATCCTACCTTATGTGGAGGATTTGGCACCAAATGCTTAGGAAGATTTTATACAAGACATAAGTTTGCAGAAGAGGTCCATAACTACAAGAAAGGGGTAATGCGACCTTTGGCAGATTGGATTGAAAGGAAAACTTCTAGGCAAAGCTAAATGGTACACCCAAGAGAATATGAAGGAAAAATTTCCTCACATCATTTAGTAGAAGCTTTTGGAGACCAGAAGCCTCCAAAAATGGGGTGGTGTGATCCATATTAGATCATTATATTTTTTGTGATCCATCTTGATTATTTCATAATGCAAAAAGTGGAGCAATTAGTTCACCGAACCATTTATACTGATGTGACCCAGTTTGGAAAAATAGGGTCTAAAACCTCCCGAAATAATTTTGAGGCATCAAATAAGATTATTGAGGGTAAAAATGTGTTGTTTTAGAACCATGCCGTTTTTAACTATTCTACACACATATACCTTTTCAACGGTGTAAGAATTGTGTCAATCAGAGTCAATATGTGAAAGTTATGACACTCAAAAGTTGACCTTCCTAATTTTACCATCATAGTTTGAGAGTATGCTATGTCAACCCCCATTAATAATGATGAAGGAGTTATCCACATGATTATGATGAAGAATACTCTATAAGAGTCTATATCATAAATCTAGTTAAGAGTTGAGGTAGTCAAACCTAACCATTAGTAGGCTATCAAATTGTGTTATAGCCAGACCACTAGGAGGAAAAAGGGTTCCATTATTTAGAGTGCATTTGTTCCATAGTTGAGAAAGAAGTACTTGAAAGGGATAGGAGATAAAGCACACAGAGAGGATTTTTGCACTATAGTAGCCCGCAAGCCACATAACATACTTCTTTATACTCACGACCATTTTCTATTCAAAGAAAGCGAGCATAGCAACGCCACCTTCTAGTCGGGCTTTTCTCCCGAAAGGAGTTTCTCAAGTCATATCTTCTGTCAAATGTGTTTGTGAAATTTGATTTCATTATTATCTATTTTCTACATAATTTTAATTCACATGCATATACTATTAATAGTAATCTATAGATCGATAAATCTAAAAATAAATAAAATTGTAATAGTGTGGAATTTCAAATTTCAAATATATCATATATGTCGTGATGAACTATCGAATGGAACTTCCATGAAAATTTATGGATCAATGGATTAGGTTGTTTATACTACAATTGAATGATCTACCTTGAGTACCATCCTCAAAATAAAGGGAAGCACCTAAAGAGTTTCCTTAGAATGTTAATAACAATAAAAATTCCTTCTATTTTAATTTATTTTTTCCTAATTATTTTGTTTTAGTTTTGGATTTTTATTTTTAATTGTTTATTTTATTATTATTTTTTTTTAAACAAAAAAACATATTTTTCTCCATATTATATAGTGAATTTTTCTTGAATATTTCTTAATTTTCATTTGTTTTAATTTATTTTATTTTTGTTTTTAATTTTAATTTGGATGAAATTAAATTTTGTGTGTATGTGAGAATGGTATTAGCTTGAAAGCCTAGGAGAAATGTTGTTATCCTCCCGATCTAAGTTCAAAATTTCTTAGATTTTTTTTTGAAACATCAAAATTAAACTTCTGAGTGAGAACCATTCTCGATGTTGGATGAATGTATCTATGGCTGTTATGATTGCATTGGCTATCTGTCAGTGTTATGGTTGCGTTAACTATCGCTAAGGCCTAGCCGATGGGTAGGGACCATAGCCCAGGAAACTTCCCCTTCTTCTTGTTCTTGCTTGGTCAAATCAGGCGTTGTTAGTTGCGTGCTTTATCTTCCTACCCAGTTGTCTTGATTCCCTTCTGATGGGATTTGAGGAGTGTAGGTCAAAACCTAATTGAAATAATTTGACCTCTGTAGGTGCCTTCCATAACACTCTCTATTCCAAGGCCAGGAGTAATCACCATACCATTATATCTTACTACGTTGAACAAGGCTTAGTTAGTTGTAAGATTACCAGTAAATACAAAATGATGTGTGATGTTTTTGGTCTAACAAAAATCATGATTCCAACAAGTGGTATATGAGCAATAGGTCTTGAGTTAAAAAATAACTTGGCTCACGTTGGGGGGATATTGTTAGAAATTGGGTTTATTGCTCCTCATGTGTTCCGCAGCATGGACTAACAGCCTCTCATGGTTCATAACTCTAGAGATTGTAGCGAAGACTAATTCTTGTGAGTTTTTGTCTAACAACAATTGTGATTCTAACAATGTATTGGCCCATGATGTAAGAGTAGGCAGCTAGGTTCATGTAGCAATAGGAAATAGGGTCTATATCATCCGTTATCTATACCAAGTTGTCTTTGGGAAAGAATTTCCATGGACTTTGTGGGAGGTTTACCAACAACTAGGAAGGCACATGACTACTTGTTTGTGGTAGTTGGCAGGTTCAACAATATGTGTGTTACGATTTCTTGTAAAATTACCATAAGTGGGAAAGAAGTAGCAAACTTGTTCCTTGGATAGCTTTGAGTGCACTTTGGATACCAAGGAGCATCATTTTAGATAGGGACACAAGATTTCTTAGTCCATGTTATACAACATTGTAGGAGACAATGGACATAAAGTTGAAAAATTCTACAACATTCTATCCACAAATAGTGGAAAAAAAAAAGTAGTCAACAAGACTTTGGTGCAACTAGTGGGGAGATATAATCAGAAGCACCCAAAGAATTGGGATGCAAATCTATTATATAAAACTCTCTTACAATAGAGTAGTTCACACTTCTATTGGTAAGTCCCCATTTGGAACTTGTTTTGGATATTTATTTCCTTCACCTTTGGATATTGCATGTCGGAAACAAGGAGGAGTGCAGGAGGATCTTATAGGGGATGCCTTGAAGGCTGAAAAGTTTGTAGAAAAGATCAAGAAAATCCATATACAGGTACAAGAGATAGTTCAAAAATCACAAGAGAAAAAGAAGGCCAAGCATGATCAACAAAAAACAAATAAATCATTCAAGGTGAGAGACATAATATAGCTACGGTTGAACAAGTGATGCTACAAGGTCTTGGTAAGAAAATCAAGGTTCTGTGGTATGACCCCTTCAAGATATTGGAAAAGGTGGGTGATAATACCTATTGAATTATTTTACCACTATACATGCACATTTAGTCAGTTGTGAATATAGAGAATCTAAAACTCTACAAGCCTTCCATGCTAGATCAAGAAGAGGAAAAAGTACTACCTTCTATGGAGCATTTAGCACTAGATGCTCAAACAGAGTTGATATAAGATACAATTTTTCAAAAGAGGTCTATAACTATAATAAAAGGGAAACATGACCTTTCGCAGATTGGTTTGAAAGGAAAACTTCCATGGAAAGCTAAATGGTACATGCGAGAGAAGGAGGAGGAAAAATTTCCTCACCTCATTCAATAGAAGCTTTTGGGGACCAAAAACCCCCCAAAATGGGGAGCTGTGATCCAGATTGGATTATTATATATTTTGTAATCTATCTCGCTTCTTTCAGAGGTGGAGCAATAAGTTCACAGGACCATTTATACTGGCATGACCCTGTTTGGAAAAATAGAGTCTGAAACCTTTTGAGAGCATTTTGAGGCATTAATTAAAATTTTTTAGGGTAAAACTTTGTTAGTTTAGTGCTATGCCTTTTTTCCTATTATACACAAAAATACCTTTCCAACGGGATCGATGTAATAATTGTGTCAATAAGAGTCAACATGTGAAAATTATAACACTCAAAAGTTGACCTTCGTGTTTTCACCACCATAATTTGAGAGTATGCCACGTCAACCCCCATTATTCATGATAAAGGGGTTAACCACATGATTATGATGAAGAATAATCTAGAAGAGTCTATATTATAACTCTAGTTAAGAGTTGAGGTAGTCAAACCTAACCACTGGTAGGCTATCAGACTGTGTTATAACCAAGCTACTAGGAGGAAAATGGGTTCCATTATTTCAAGTGCATTTGTTTCATAGATGAGAAAAAAAATAGTCGAGAGGGATAGGAGATAAAACATACAGAGAGGATGTGTGCACTATAGTAGCCCACAGACCACAAACCATACTTCTTTATACTCAACCATTTTCTATTAAGAGAAAGAGAGCAAAACAACCTTACCTTCTAGTTGGGTTTTCTTTTGAAAGGGTTTCCCAAATCATATTTTGTGTCAAATGTGTTTGTGATATTTTATTCCATTGTTATCTATTTTCTACATAATTTTAATTCACACACATATACTATTGATAGTAATTTACATATCCAAAAATCTAAAATGAAGTAAAATTGTAATAGTGTAAAATTTCAATTTTTAAATATATCAAATATGTTGTGATGAACTATCCAACAAAACTTCCATGACAATTTACAGATCAATGGATTATGTTGTTTATACTAAAATTGAATGATCTACCTTGACTACCATCCTCAAAATAAAGGGAAGCACCAAAAGGGTTTCGTTAGAATGTTTATTCCATCAAAATAAAAATAAAATAAAATAAAAATTGCTTTTTTTTTGTAATTATTTTGTTTTAGTTTTGGATTTTTATTTTTAATTGTTTATTTTCTTATTATTATTTTTTTAACAAAAACCATATTTTTCTCCATATTATATAGTGATTTTTTCTTAAGTATTTCTTAATTTTCATTTGTTTTGACTTATTTTATTTTTAATTTGGGTGAAATTAAATTGTATGTATATTTGAGAATAAGATTAGCTTAAGCTTGAAAGCTCCGAAGAAATGTTGTTATCCTCACGACTCAGGTTCAAAATTTATTAGATAATTTTTTTTAAAACATTAAGAATAAATTTTTGAGTAAAAACCATTATCGATGTTGGATGAATGTATATGTGGTTGTTATGACTGCATTGGCTATCTGTCGGTGTTATGACTGCGTTAACTATCGCTAAGGCCTAGCCGACAGGGAGGGACCATAGTCAAGGAAACTTGCCCTTCTTCTTGTTCTTCCTTGGTCAAATAAGGCGCTACTAGCTGCGTGCTTTATCTTCCTACCCAGTTGCCTTGATTCCCTTCCGATGGGCTATGAGGAGTGTAGGTCAAAACCTAATTCAAATAATTTGACCTCCGTAGGTGCCTGCCATAGCTCTCTCTATTCCAAGGCCAGGAGTAATCTCCATAACATGATATCCTACTGCGTTAAATGGAGGCTTGGATGGCTGTAAGATTACCAGTAAATACAAAATGTTGAGTGTAGTCCATTCGTTAATAGATGTGGGATCCTTACTTAGAACAACATTGTGGTGGTTGAAAGATTAAGAATTCTTTTTGTGGTTTGAGTTTATACATTCTGCATAGCGCATGGGATGTTCTCCATAGCGCAGGAATGTCGGAGCCCCTGCCGCCAACTCTTTTTGGCCTCGTGCTTACTTTCATAATGATTGTTTTTTAATTTGTTGAACAGAGCAGTTGCATAAGGATTGCCTTTAATGACAATATTGCCATGGAATTCGAACTGTTCTGAAATATGAAGCATGAAAAATGGTGCCTCCACGCAAGACTTCCACTTCTGAGGGTATTTTTTAAAATTTAAATAATAAAAAATACGAGAAATAAAATAAAAAAATGTTTTGTTTTTTTTCAAATTTAAGGTTATTTAAATGAAAGAAGAAATTTTAAAATAATAAAGTCTAAAGGTTGTATCTTACCTATTCTCACTACCTTGAATCTATGCAAGTGGTCAGATGAAAAATATAATATTTTACACCCTAGTTTAGAAGGTTACAGAAAGAGAAAAAGCCTTTGGGAAGAAGAAACATGCATCACAATCCATTAAAAAAAACTGTGTTGCCCAAAAAGGGAAGGCATATACTGCCAAAGGAGACATCAACAAAAGAAGACATGGGAAGAAGAACTTTAGATGAAAGGGGGGAAGACAGAATTAGATAGAGAGCCCTGATCTACATTGTGTCGGTTGTGGACGAAAAGGTCATGAAGCCAAAACATATAGAATTCCATGGGAGACAATCAAAGAACAAGAAGAAAAAGACAAAGCTCTAGAACAAGTTAAAGGTAATGCCCCTGAATTTGGTCATTATTTTGTTGCTCAATGTAATAATGGTTTGTCTTAGGATGTATTTAACATTGCATCCTCTTCTTGGAGAGACACATGGCTACTTGACACAAGTGCCACCTATCACATGATACTTTAAAGAGAAGCTTTCGAACAATTTGATGAAAACATATATGGCATAGTATAGTTTGTTGACAAGTCCAGTCTCAAGTCTTCAGGGATCGGTACAATTACATTGAAGTTGCCCAAACTTTTTGATTTTGCCTTACATGATGTTTTCTATCTTCCTCAGTTGCGGAGGAACCTATTGTCCCTTATGCATGTACGCCAACAAGGTCATTCCATTCATATTTTTGATGGAAAGGTGGAGACAAGGAGGACTTCCGACAATGAAGTTGTTATGATTGGAGAGGAAGAAGACAAATTTTTGAATTTAATGGAGATGCTTGCATTTTCTGCACAACATTCAACTCATTTCGCTCAACATAACAAAGGTACACTATCTTAAAGTCTTCTATGTCATGCTAGATTTGGACATGTTAATTATGCTACTCTTTGTTTTGATGAAGAAGAATGGTGTTTCCGATCTTCCTACTATTATTCGAAACTTAAAACAATGTTCTACATATATTCTTGGAAAACAAAGTAAACAACCATTCCATGACTCCAATTCTAGAGAATCTAGAAAACTTGGATTGATTCATTTAGATTTATGTGGTCCTATGCTTGTATCTTCTGCAAATGGAAATAAATATATCATGACATTTATTTATGACTACACGAGAATATGTTGGGTATTTTTGTTAAAAGATAAGTCTAAAGCATTTGAAAAATTTAAAAACTTTCATGTATGGATTGAAAATGAAGCTCAAACTAAGATTGGTTTCCTTCATATTGATAATGGAAAATAGTATACTAGTAATGATTTTCAATCCTATATTCAACAACATGGTATCCAACATAAAAATTTAGCTCCATAGAATCCTCAACAAAATGGTGTAGTTGAGAGGATGGATAGAAAATTGCAGAAGATGATTTGTTCCATGATGTTTTTTAAGAATGTGAAACTAATGTTTTTATGAAGTTGTTTTATGTGTAGTGTATGTGAAGAACAAGTGTCCATCGCATGCTATTCAAAACAAGACCCATGAACTATGGTATGGCCACACCCCCTCCATCTAACATCTTAGGGTTTTTGGTTTTGCCTATTATGCCTTGATTCCAAATAAGTAGAGAAAGAAACTTGATGCAAGAAGTCATAAATGTATTTTCTTGGGGTATTCTGATACCACCAAGGCCTATCGTCTTCACGATGAGGCAATAAGAAATTCATACTTTCTAGAGATGTCATATTCCTTGACTCCACCAAAAGTGACGACTCTATTGAAAGACAACTTAATTGACTAGAAATGATTTCATTTATGAAGAACTATCATGCATTTGACAATGGTATTCCAAAAATTGAAGGGGGAAAACCCATTCTGGGTCAATCTTTGGAATCTCCCTCTACAGAACCAGAACCAACTCCTCCTCATGGAGTTCCTCATGAATAAGTTCCAAAAACCTCATCAAATTTGGATGATGTCATAAGCATAATTTAGAAATTGAATATTGATGATGTTGTGCCATCAAGAGTGCCATCTAGTCCTTCTGCAAAAAAAACAAAATGGTTGATCTAGACACTTGAAAGTGTTCATCCTGACGAGATAAAAAAGACGGGCACCAAGAGTTCTACAAGAGATGACAATGAAGGTGCAAATTCAAGTAATGTTAATGACATAAATACTTTGTATAATTGTGAATTGAATTTTTCTGTTGACTTTGAACCTACTTACTTCGAAAAATTTTCTTCTCATGATGAATGGAAAGAAGCCATGCAGAAGGAATACGATGCTCTCATAAAAAATGGGACTTGGAAGTTGGTAAACCCTCCATACGGAACCAAACCAAATGGCTGTAAGTGGGTCTTAAAAAACAAGTATAAACATGCAATTCACTTGATATGCACAAAGAAAGGCTAGTGGCAAAATGATATGCACAAAAAGAAGGTGTTGACTATGAAGAAATATTTGGACCCACAACAAAATGGGTGACCATCTAGACCATATTCTCTTTGGAAACATAGAAAAGATGGAAAATCCATGAAATGGATATGAAGACAACTTTCTTGAATAGGGATATGAAAGAAAATGTTATTATGTCTCAGCTTGAAGGTTTTGTTGTAAAGGGACAAGAATAAAAGTTGTGCAAGCTCATCAAATATTTGTATGGTCTAATGTAGGCACTACAAACATGGTATGAAAAGTTAACCAAGCATCTTCTGAAGCTAAATTTCAACACTACAATCTTGATGATGCAACTTTGTTTGTCAAAAATGTTGGAAAAAAAGTGGTGTATCTTGTAGTGTATGTAGATGATTTGTTAATAACAGGAAACAATGAAACTTATATTGCATTTGTGAAGAAAGATTTGAAGAAAGGTTTTGAAATGATAGATTTGGGACATATTCATTACTAATTTCGCATTGAAGTCAATCAAAAATCCAAAACACATATTCATTTCCCAAAAGAAGTACGTTGGAGGGCTACTAAACATATTTGGCATAGCAGATTACAGCCCTCTCTCCACTCCAATGGATCAAAATTTGAAGCTTACATCGAAACAAGGCAATGAATTTGAGGATGTAACCAAGTACAAGAATCTTGTAGTAAGTCTCAACTAGCTAACCATGACCAAACCAAATATCTCAGATGTTGTGAGCATCCTTTCCAGATTTATACATAAACTATGTGAGGCACACTGGTCTATTTCTAAAAGAGTCCTAAGATACTTAAAGGGAACTCAATATTATGGAATTAAGTACACCAAGGTGGATGAATTCAATCTTATTGCACATTCCGATTCGAACTTCGACGGGGACAAGGAAAATGGAGTATCAGCTTCAGTATATCTCATGAGTCTAGGATCAAAAATTGTCTCCTAGAGGTCACACAAATAGTTAGTTTTGGCATATTCAACACCAAAATAAGAATATGTGGTAGCCACAGAAGCGACAAAGGAAATTGTGTGGCTTAGGAAGATACTTGAAGACTTGTGGGAGAAACAAGTGAATTCAACTCCTCTACTAGTCAACAATACTTTTGCAATCAAGTTGGCCAAGAACGCCGAATTCCATGATCGAACGAAACACATCAACATGAAGTAGCATGTCATTGGATATCATGTAGAGGCCAAAACTATTCATCTAAGACATTATTCCACAACTGAGAAAATTGCAGACATCTTTACCAAAACACTTGAAAGAGAAAAAATGAAAAGTTTAGAATGATGTTTGGGCTCACAAATAACCATTCAGATTAGGGGGGAATGTTAGAAACCTTAATCCTTCAGGATTATGGAATTATGTATAATATAACATATAGTTGGTTGGGCCAATTGACAACCCACATGTAGTTCACCATATTTTCCATTTAATAAATACATGGCATTCTTTAATGAATAATACATTGGAGTAAGGAATTGTGCAATCCCTTGATTGCATAGTCCTTTTTGCCAGTGTGAATAGGTAGTTTCTAGGAAAAAGTTGAGTTTTCATTCCTAGAAAATATGGATTTCCTAATTAATGTCTAGTAAGTGGCACTAAGTTGCTAAATTTGATCTTAAGACAAGTGGCATTTTTTCCTTGATTTTAGGCATGCATGTCATAAACCCTAACCCGACTAGATCTATATAATAGACACCTCTAGAGCTCATTTCCACATCAATCTTGGAGCTCTAGCCTTCCCAACAAGATCAAGGAACTTTCGGCTAATTTTGTGGCATTTTTCTGGGTAAGTTTTGCATTTTTTGTTGTTTTTTCTTCTATGAGTGATATTTTTACCTTTTTACTTTCATTGTAGCTGGAATTTTAACTATTATTAGCTTGTATAAGTGTTGTTTCAGTCCACCGTTAACAATTTCTACGTGTCACATCGGATTCTTACTTTTTTCCCACCAGCAGTTGCTGCTATTGGGTCATTTTATCAAAGTCTGTTTTCCCTTTTGCAAGCATGTTGTTGCCACTTAGTTTTCGCTGATCTAGCTTCCCCTCAGCTCGATCTACATTCCTTCCTACCCCAACACTCAAATCTGACGCTTTTCTCTCTCCTTCCTAAGAATATCTGTGCAATCTTGGCCAAAAATTTCCTATCACAACTGCGCAATTCACATTCTCAAGACACAAGCTTCAGATTGGCCTCTGGGATTGCGCAACGCGTAGTCACTAGCTTTCCCAACTGTGCATTGCGCAATTCTAGGCCTTAACTCTCACAACCACTAAGACTGTGCAATGCGTAGTATTTTCCTTCAGCCTGCCTAGCTAGGATGACGAATTGCATAGTCTCAAAGCTTAGTGTCACCCCTTTCCTACTAAGATTGTGTAATTCATAGTTCATGAGCCCATACGACTACCTTTAGCTAAAAAATTGTGTAATCCTTACCTTGATTTGTTGCTTTGAGCTTGTTGAATGAACTAATTTGCTTGAGCTGATTTGTATTCTCCATGAGTGCATCTTGTGATACAATTACTCCAACTTTTTGAGGTTATCTCTCTCTATCAATTGCTAGCATCATGCCACTTAAGAGATCCACCTCAAAAGACACCACAGAGAGAAACAACAATGAAGTAGTTGTGAGTACTCATGTTACCATTCCATCTCTTTGAGACAATCAACCACTAATTGGGAAAGATTTAGATAGTACATGACACACAGTAAAAAATGTGTTCCCAACAACTAGTTACAAAGCAAATCTTGAAGATAAACAAGTTTATATCAATGTCCAAAAGTCAAGATTGCATAAGATTGCATGCAGGTTTATAGTCTTCCCTTGCGCAAACATTATTAAGTGGATCGTATCACACACAGATGCAAAAAGCATGATCCTCAGTAGTTCCAGTGGACAAATTCTTTTCTCATTCATGGCACATGATTTTAAGCTTATGTGTTATTTTCCCTTGCCAGAAGTTTACATGGATTCTCACTTCTACGCAATCACCAACTACCTGAGCACTAAAGATGTCATCAAATATTGGGTGAAAGAGCCATCCAAATTTTTCCAGACACCCAACAACACTTATTAGACCAAATCTCCCAGAAAATAATTCCATTACTTAATATTTTTATATTGCTGAATCTATGGTCAAAAGATTACTAAGACCTTTTCTGAAGGTTGGGAATTTTTGTTGAATCGAGTTGTGAATGAAGGGAAAGATTTCAAATGGTCAGATTTGTTGGCTCAACAGTTAAAGATCCATGTGACTAGTGCCAAGAACCCACCTAAGGGTAAGCAAGCCAAGTTCTATATGTTTTCTTACTTATTGGATGTGATATGTGCTCAAAACTCTTTTCTTGACATGAGTTAGACTTGGTCACTGAAGGAATCTGTTGTCCACATTTAATACAAATTGCTTTTAGAGTGAAGCTACATGGGATTCATGGAGAAGCTGACTAATAACTTCCTCATAGTGTTGTCAAGATGGTCTTTGAGGAAAACCCACCTTGCATGTCTTGTGAGGCAATGGAAGCGGTAACAAACTTTCGGGTTGGTTTGCCTCACCAGATGGCACTTATGTCAAGGTGTTTGGTGGTCAGAAGTCTTCACATCTGCTACCTAGGTATGCCACTGAAAAATTTCTCATGTAGGAAGTAGCTTATCATCTTTCCACAGGTTTATCAGGTCTCTTGTGAGTCTTGCAGAGGAAGAAGAAAGCACCTTGTCCCACTCTTTCCTTTGCAAATTAAATCGTACGAGATAAAGAACCTGAAGGCTACCGAGAGGAAAGTATTAGAGAAATTCAAGTTCGGTCTTAACAAATATCATCCATACGATCCCATGAATGTTTTAAAGAAACAATGTAAATATACATTTCAATTGGCCAAGGGGAACTTATTCCAGACCTGAGGAGGAAAAGATTAAGAACTGTGATAATGCCTTTATGCCCCGCACACCAGTCGGCTTTGTAGGTACATCACAAGTCACTCGTTAGCAAGAAGCCACTCCGGAAGTAGAACCATCAGAGAGGTGCAACCTAGTGCACAAAAAGGGTAAGAGGAAGGTTGTGCACAACCCAGAAGAAGAGAAAAGCCACAAATTCTAAGTAGATCCAATAATCTTGAAAGCAGCTATAGAAGTAGAAAGGAGGAGGAAGCAGGAGGAATAATTAAGGAAGAAGGAGGAAAAAGAACAAAAGGAACAAGAAGAGAGGCAGAGACAAGAAGAAGAAATAAGGAGAAAATAAGAGGAAGAAACAACATTGAAACAAGCTAAAGAAGAAGAACAAAATCAACTACTTGAAGAAGAAATCAAGCAGCTACAGGACAAAGAAATTACCCAGGAAATCGAAGACTTGATAGTGATCCAATACATGGAGGTAGATCCATAGCAACAGAATTAGGATGTTGATCTCATGCCTTGCACACAATATATCACCACTCAGTCTCCCCCTCCTCCTACAAAAGCGCAAGCTCTAGGTGAGGAAGAGGAAACTGCTCCTCTTGATGAAGGTTCGATGATGGATATCTATATTTTAACTTTTGATGAGATGCAAAAGAAGATTGTACATGTAAGAAAGAAACACTTCCTGAATGACCTCACACATCCTACTTTTATCAAAGAGAAGGTGATCGTGATGGACACCAATAAAATCTAGAAGTTATTGTTGCAACCAACCTAGCTTTCGTAGGAGAATCCAAGTAAAATACAAAATATTTAATGGCCAATAATTGACAGATGGCAAAGAACTTAGAGTCTGCAAAGAAACAGATTGAAAAGCTCTAGTCATAGGCTCAAAAATCATCTCCCACATAGGCGTATTTAGAAGAACTCAAGGCAACCATACTTGGTGAAGTATCGCCATTGGGAGAAACCATGAGGAACCTCTATGAAGAGTTAGTCATCGTGCACAAAGTAGTTGTTTGCTTGCACGAAATACAACAGAAATATAGAGAGAATACTAAAGCTCTCAATTTTGTTCATGCAGCCATCATTACTGTGCATGAGTGTGGAATGTAGTATAGAGGTGCACCTCCTGATTTAGTAAAGAAGGCAAGGAAACAAGCTCAGTTGGAGAAAGTTGAAGTTTGGATGCTTATCCAAAGCAACAAAAACTCAACTCTTTTATCACCAACATTTAGACCTCTTATGCACAATTGTATAATAGTGTGGATTTCATGCTGAAGTCACACAATATCCCTTTAGTCGGCACACTCACTGAAGAAAAAGGAAGAAATAAGGTCAGACAGGAATTTGATGAATACTTGGACGAGTTTAGGCAGATTTATATGAAGGGAGATCAAGAGGTTGGTAGACATGACATGCAAAACTATATTTGTGGCCCTTCTAAGATCAACACCATGTTGTTCCTGTTGAAGAAGGAAACTCAGATTGGATCCGAGACCATGTACCCAGATGCAATGGAGGCTAGATGCCGCTTCCAGCTTGATCCCATCGCAAAGTTTGAGGGAATCATTGCAAAATATAAAGTTGGGCATCACTATGTGATTGAAAAACTACAAGTTGAAGTGGCTAAGCTAGAGTTTCCCCAAACTCAAGCTTGACATGTTGTTTGTCTTATCAGGCTTATTTAGTTGAATCTACCCAATTTTGTTTTATATGGGTCTTTGTAATATTGTAAGTGGAAGTCCAAGCATCAATTTTGGAATATGAAAGGTCATTATGTAAAGGAAGTCAAAGAGTCATGAGGGAAGTCAAAGAGTCACAAAGGAAGATGGATAGTCATCTCATATGTTAAAAATAGACCCTCATATCTCATGTAAAGGGATTTTAGAGGGCCAGTCTTTTGGATTAGGATAAAAATCTTGGGAGTATTGTTGAGAGCTTTGGCTTCTCCTTTAGCATAAAATTATTATCTTTCTTTGGAGAAGAAAGTGTTGGCTTCATGATCCACTATTGGGGCTAGTGGTTTGTCAATTGTATATGTATGTTTGGAAATTTCACTTTAATAAAAGGTCAGAGCTAGCACGTCTTCATGCACATGTCGTGGATGTAGTAAAACTATTCTTCTTATGCTTGCAATATGTGTTATTTCATTTACATTAATGTTTATGAACTATTTCATTCTCCTTAGTATGAATGTTGTTAAATGTGGGTTTTTATGTTATTTTTATCATGCTTGTCTTGTGAATTATTTTGCAGGTTAACTTATGATTCTTTTACCGCTCATGTGTCCATTTTAAGCTAAGTACTATTACAGGTTTCCAAGGGGCCCACTCTACTTTCCTTTGGTGTGATAGAGCTTGACACTTCACAAGACCATACACTTGTTTATGCCAAAGTTATGTATACATCATTCTATGCAGGCATTGCAGCCAAGGCACACTCTTAAAACCCACCACTTCGGCAACTAACTAAATTCTGGTTGGGGCTTATACTCCAAAAAGTGTGGAGTCTAATTGGGACTTCACATTGGGGAGGCCCCCTGCACATGTTGGCAGATTCCAACACGGTCCATAGGAGATAATGTTAAGTTTTTGGTTACAAAACCAATTTTTATGTCCATGGTTTGAAAGTAGTTTCAACTTTAACCTAAAAAAATGGCATTGATGTTGTTGAGAAATCAATCTGCTTGTAGATTAGGGTTGATTCCTCTCACTTGATAATTACTTATGAGTGTTTGTTGGATTTCATTACTTTATTATATCTTATTCATCAACAAATTACCAAAACATAAATTACATAAAGATCACAAGAGACAAAACACAAGATATAGGCTCCAAGCTAGGGAAAATCCTATAAGGGGGAAATCCAGAAAACTTCTCTTATAGAATCATATCAAAGTGAGATGTCCAAGACCCAAGATCAAGACCTCCACAAGGAACCAAGTCTTCCCTCCTTCATATATCCTTAAACCAAACCAATTAAAAAAGAATCAAAGTTGGTAAGAACCTGCTTAAGACAAAAATTTCATACTTGCAACTTCACAAAGTTGCCCCACAACCTTCACAGAGTTTCCCTAGAACCTTCGAAGTATAGAGTCTCCCCAACACCTTTGCAGAAACATAATTTTGGCTTGTAATTTGCAGAGTAACCCCAAAAACTTTACACGTGTGAATAAAGACAAGTAAAAATTCAAATTTTCTTCCTTCCTTGGATTCTTCTCTATCCGCCTTAGCCTTCTTCTTGTTCTTCTTCTTTCTTGTTCAATAATCGAACTTGTAAGACAGTGAGAAAATGGGGTCGAAGTATCTTCCTTCTATAGCCATCCAAGAGGTTGAATTGGGCTTCTTCAAGGTCGAATTGTCAAGGCAAGGCCAACTTGGTCTTGTGGGACACAATAACTCTTCTAGACTCAAAAAAAAATATTTTTCTTTTGTTACAAATTGTCCAAATGGGACTTTGAAACATGACAAAATTTCTTTCTTGATTCAATAAACCCTATAAGCATGAAGAATGTGCTTTGAATAGAATAATAATAATAATAAAATTATTTTTCTTCTTTTTCTTTTTACAAGAAGTACATATTGATACAAGTACAAAGATAATTATGAAAACCAAACCTAGTTACATTTTTCAACAGATGTCAGTGTCACTTTTCAATGCAAGGGTTGATTTTAAGGTTTTTGTTAACACCATTATGACTTTATTAATATTGTAGTTGCAAAAATTGGCATTTTCTACTCGAAATTAAACACCATCAATAACGTGATTTTTTTAAACAAGTGTTAAAACAACTAATAAATGTGGCCTCTACGAAGTGATAACTTGAGTAATTTTTTCAAGTGCGTAACTATGTTTTACTCAATCAAAGAAAATAAAACATGTCCAAATATTGATGGAAAATTCCATTCATAAGAAATATATAAATAGTTGGTGCACTTCTCAAGTCATATGGCACCACTGAAAATTCATAAGGCCTATTAATCCCTAAGTTTTCCCCTTACAAAAACTAGAGAGTTAAGGGCCAACACATTTCATGACACTGGAGGTTCAAATATAGATGCAGATATAGGTTGGCAGTTTGTTCTCACGAATACTAGTTGCATGAATGATATAGTGGTGATTGTGACACGTTTTTGCTCAAATTGTAGAGAATTGATATCTTTAGTAGGGTCCCTACTATGTAAGAGGAATTCCAAGGATGGCACAACGACATTGATCACATATCCAAAGTGTTGATTAACTTAGGATTCCAATGAGGCTTTTATAGGTGACATGCATATAAATTATTATTTTTAGAAGGCTTCATTTGGAGACTATTGGAAATGCTGAGAGGGAGGTGAATCAATATTTCATTCCTTTTCAAAGTTTCACTTAATCTTGAAATCAAATTCACATCACATAAACTTGAAGAAGAGAACTTGTAAACAATCTTCAATTAATTACATCAATCATTGAGGACACCAATCCTCTATAAGTATCAACTTACAATGTTTATAACCACCAACCTATGGGAGACACCAATCCCCTAGCTAAGCACCAACTCAGTAGAATTCATGGGCACCAACCCACAAGAGACACCAATCTCCTAGTTGAGCACCAACTCAACAATTTGTAGGAACCAACTTGATTGAAGCACCAACCTCTACAATAAATTTGCAAGCACAAACCTGCAAGGGGCTCCCATCCCACAAATCTCAGTGGAACTCACTTTCATAATATTTCATTACTTGAACATAACTATGGACAACAAGCTTCATTTATTGAGAAAAATTCATTACTCAGTACTTCAAGGATAGTAGCATTAATGGACACAGACAACAAACTTCATGTTCATCATTGATGGACAACACACTTCACAAGATCAACATTATAAACAACATATCACCACTCACCTTCTTCACTTTTCATTTTATAGCACTGTCACAAGATCAAGTCTCTAGTAAACCCATTCATAAAATGAAAATAAGCTCAACCTTGTCATAGGTTATGAATTCACTTGGTCATGTTTGACTATTAAGGTTATCCTCCTCGTAACTATTGTACACAATTAGTAACACTCTTCTCCAAGACTTTACAGATGGAATTATGCTTCAAACAAACCCTATGTCACACCCTTGTCATAAAGATTCCCTCAGTCTATTTAGTCTGATTAAGCTCAAAAGATAAGCCTTCACAAGGCTCGGCCTTCAACTAGAATAAATCTTCAACTCAGTGTTATACATATTTGCAACTCAACCTTATACAAGTCTACAACGCAACCTTCTATGAGTTTATAAATCAACCTTCAAAAGTACTATTATTTGGTCTCCAATATGTCTTTAACTCAACCATATACAAGTTGGAAGTTTAGCCTCTAATCAAGATTGAAGGAGGGATATAATTTGGCCTAAATAGGTACAGAACTCAAACTCCTTGAACTAGACCTCAGCCTTGTCACAATAGGCTTGTGGTCTAAGTAAGGGTTGGGTCCTATTACCTCAGTAAGATAACACCATAAAGAACACAAATCATAACTTAACTCATCTCAGGAATTGGTCTCCCTGACTTGATCTCCACAATAAAACTTGAATATACCTCTGCCTCTTCGAAACAACTTGGCTAGAACACTAAAAGATCCTCAACTCAGATTGGCACTCTTTCCTTGGCTCATATATAACTTGGATATATGGTTAATCTTATACCTTATTCATCACACCACCTGGTTGATTCAACAATGAGCCACACAAGTGGGCTTATTTATACTATATAAGTGGGGGAGAGATTGTTTTTGGGATGACCTATATTCTATTAGGGCCAACTTTATTTCTAGCTAGGTATACATATTAATATATTTAAAAATTAATTCCTTCTCAACTGTGAGGAGTTAGAGGGTGTGCCACCTACCATTGCAAAGGTCGTGTCAAGGGTTATGTGATGATGTAGCTTTATTTTGTTTTTTCCTTGACTTTGACCACTTATTTCTTGATTTTCTTAGAGGGATTCTTCTATTTGACATCTTTTCCCTTACACCTCTTGCTAGATTCTTAGGGATCTTAGGGCTTCTGTCGAACTGTTATCACATACTTTGACATCATTCCAAGCTCTTTGCCATCATTCCATAGAGCTAGGGGTTTATTCCTAGGACTATGAATTTTACATTAATGACAACTTCACTCAAAAAAGAATCACATGTCAAAGATAATGGTATATTTATAATCCCCGTAAGATACTAAGTTCAATGTGTTACTTTCGGGTTACATGTCAACACTTTATATTTTAGCAGCGCTTGCATGTCAATTATGATATGGATTTGGATTACTTACTTAAAGATGAGTGAAATGAATATGATTTCATGATATTATGAAGATATCCTATTTTTAGGAGTGGTTTTATCTCAAGTTTGATTACACATTTGGACTCCCCACTGAGTTCTAAGTTTGATGAGGGAAATTTTGTCAAAATTCGAGACATTTTTAATTTTAGCAACATTTGCATGGCAACGGTGAAAACATATTTGGGTTTCCCATCAAGTTATAAGTCTCATGAGTATAATATCATGGAAATGCAAACAATGTTTTTTATTTTAGCAATAAATATCTTTAGGCATACTATGTATGGTAGGGCCCACTTTCTTGTTCTAGACATTTTCTACGTTTTCCTATTTTTTAGGTGGATTTCTATTTATGGCGTGTTTGTTTTTAGCATGATGTGGGTATGAGGGGTGAGTGGACACATGGCAAGAGTGTAGATGAGTCATCAATGAGGTGTAAAAGCACATGAGTTGACATCACAATTAAAAAATGATTTTTCCCTCATATGTCCCCCTCTCTTGTTTCCCTCACCCTACTCTTCCTCATCCCCCCAATCTCTCTACATTTTCCTCTCCCCTTTCCCCATTTTCCCTCAATTTAATCCCTTTCTTCCTAAATAAAAAAACATACTAATTCAACCTCCTTAAACTATACCAAGTCGAGTTTACTAAAGATGGTTTTAGGGAGGAAAATAATTAAGTCAAATCGCTCTAGAGAAAATTAGGCTAGTCAAACCTAGCTAAAATTTCCTTGATATTTGTGTCATGGAAAAATTTTCAAATAAGGCTTCCTACCCAAATCGAATTAGCTATATTTGCACTTAGAGATATTTTTATCGTGTGACAACTAGGAGATTCTTCAATTTAACTCAAGCAAGGGCCACTTGGTTTTCTTCTACATTCAAAGCTCAATTGAACTAACCATGCATGGCAATGGTGAAAACATATTTGGGTTTCCCATCAAATTATAAGTCTCATGAGTATAATATCATGGACATGCAAACAATGTTTTTTATTTTAGCAATGAATATCATTAGGCATACTATATATGGTAGGGCCCACTTTCTTGTTCTAGACATTTTCTACCTTTTCCTATTTTTTAGGTGGATTGCTATTTATGGCATGTTTGTTTTTAGCACGATGTGGGTATGAGGGGTGAGTGGACACGTGGCAAGAGAGTAGATGAGTCATCAATGAGGTGGAAAAGTGAATGAGTTGACATGACAATTAAAAAAATGATTTTTCCCTCATATGCCCCCTCTCTTGTTTCCCTCACCCTACTCTTCCTCATCCCCCCAATCTCTCTACATTTTCCTCTCCCCTTTCCCCATTTTTCCTCAATTTAACCCCTTTCTTCCTAAATAAGAAAACATACCAATTCAACCTCCTTGAATTATACCAAGTCGAATTTACTAAATATGGTTTTAGGGAGGAAAATAATTAAGTCAAATCGCTCTAGAGAAAATTAGGCAAGTCAAACCTAGCTAAAATTTCCTTGATATTTTTGTCATGGAAAATTTTGCAAATAAGGCTTCCTACCCAAATTGAATTAGCTATATTTGCACTCAAAGATATTTTTATCGTGTGACAAATAGGAGATTCTTCAATTTAACTCAAGCAAGGGCCACTTGGTTTTCTTATACATTCAAAGCTCAATTGAACTAACCATGCACATTAATGAGCATTAGTTCAAGCTCCTCCTCCTCTTAGTAGGATTTGAAGGGGGGGGGATTATGAGAAATAAATGGGAAAGAGAACATCCCAATTTAAAATGTCTTGAGCAAAGGAATCAACATTCTCTCTTATCTCCATCATTCTTCTCTCTCTCTTCTAGTTCTTATTATTTTGTATGTAGATATAATTCTATTCAACTATGTAATAGTATCCTGGTGTAACCAGTGTTTTATCTCTTGCGAAATAAAACTCAGTTTTGATCTTCTATCTCTATGTTTTTGTTTAATTCAATGTCATTTTGTGAAATTTATTAAGAGTTATCTCAACTATTAACTATTGGTAATCAACCACGTAGATACTCTTTCTTCTTACTCTACTTTGCATATGAAAGACTAATTTGCAAAGGACCATTAGCTATTATTATTTTGTGTCTGGATATCATTTTCTTCAGTTACGTAATAGTTATCTTGGTGCAACCAACCTTTTGACTCTTGCAAAATAAAACTCAATTTTTTATCCTCTCTCTAGGTTTGTTTGATTCAATGCTATTTTGTGCAGTTTCTTAAGAGTTATTTTAGCCACTTAGATATGCATTCTTCTTACTCTATTTTTCCATATGAAAGACTAATTTGCAAAGGACCATTCCTCATTAAATTTAATAATTTTTGCACACTTGTTTGAACACTAACTTGTTGGTCAAAATTTTTTTACTTTGTTGTTTTTAATGTGTAATATTACAGATTTACATGTTGAAATAGCATGCACAAAGACTAGGGACACCCCCAAAGTTGGAAAGCACCAACCTAAATAAAGAGAGAGATTTTCTAGTGGCACTTAGGGAAAATTTGTTGAATATGTGTTCTCATTGATGAGTCATCAAGGTATATCTATGGCATGTCATTGATGGTTCAACAATGTAATTCTATGGCCCCTTTGTGGGTTTTCAACAAATTAGAGTGTAGATGTTCTTAGTGCTCCAAAGTCTATATCACTAGGAAGTGCCTGATTAGAATGCTACATGTAAATAAAGATGTAGAGTTTGAAAATAAAGGTGATGTTGCAAAAGTTGAAGCAAATGTGAATTTCCAGGTTTACCAATGTGGAAGAAATTTGACGAAGAAAAGCAAATATTCCACCATCGAGGCAACAATCGAGGATTGGTTTGAGCATTAACATCATCGTAAGTATTGGTAGTAGGCATGAGGAGTTGTGAGTGAAGGTTAAGGCTAAGTGTCAACATGAAAGTGATTGAAGCATTAACTCAACATAATATTGAGAAGATTATACTATGATGTATTGTTCAAAACATTATGTAGTATATTTAAGGATGGACTACCTACTAGCAAGACCTTGAGTAAATTTTGAGTCAATAGTGTGAATTAGGTTACCCAGTGCTCAATGAGTTGTTTTTGTTGCTAATTCGACTGCCAAAGTCAAGTATTTCCAAGGGTCAAGATAGAATTTGTATAAGTCTCTTGGAATATACAAGATGCTTTAATGTGTCATTTATCTAGATCTAATTCACATCCAAGATGGATGAGTGCAAAATTCTCCTTCCAACAATGGTGAGTTGGCTTATTTATTTGGTTCTGTCCTCTTTCCTTCAGTTTTCCCCCATGAGGAATGCTTCCTAATCAGACAGTTGGATCTATGACTACTATGCTAGAAAGAATGGTTCAAAGTTATGGCAACAAGAACTATAGAATGAAAAAATATGGGAATCACATCAATGAAATGAAAGTTTAAGAGTTGTAGCAACTTCAGTATGCCCAGGGTGTGTGGTATCATAATCATCATCACAAATTACAGTTCCAAAATTGCAACAATGATGACTGGGGTCAAAGTTGTAGGAATTATGCTAGGCTTAGACAAAGGAGTTGCAACACCTATGTGTGGAGTTGCAGTGCCCACAGGGAGTTGTAGCCACTTCCTTTTCTTATGTTCAATGGTGTTAGCATAAAAGGTAACAATTTCAGTTCAAAATGCATATGCTTAGTTATAAAAGTGGAATAAAAGCAATTTCACTTAGAGATTCATAAGTATAAAAGTGGCATAAAGGAGAACATTCATACCTCAACCAAAACTGAGATAACACCATGAGTCAATACCATGGATCAATTTCAATTCGATTAGAAAAAAAATATAAATATATGGTCGAGTAAATTGAGCAGTGGGACTGTAGGGGTGAATATGCCAACACGAGAGTGTGAGAGAGGAAACAAGCGTGTATTTTGGGCGACATCAAATGTACATATTGAGGAACATCATACGTTTGAGTGTGTGTGTGTGTGTTAAGATGAATGTTGTAGCTGTGTGTATCTAGGGACAACAAGGTTGTTTATTGAATGAGACAATAAGTGAGAGTGATTATGATAGTTGGTGTGAATGTTGAGGGGAAAAGAAAGTGCAAAACAAGACATAGATAAGATTACAATGCATAGAATTCAAGGTGTAGTGAGAGACTAAATAGTTGCAAAGCAGATTATTGTAAATATTTTAGGCTAGAGAGTTGATTGAGTCAACAAGAAACAATATACAAGCTAGAGATCTATACAAGGATTAGAGTTCCTTGCAGGTGGGTACTTGCAAAACTTTGGGGACTCGTGTCTCTGGTGGGTTGGAGCCTACAAATTTGGAAGGGGATTGGTGTCTCTTGCAACTGGGTGGTTGCAACCATGTAACAATAGGTCGGTGCCTACATCCATTTATAAAGAAGAAACTATTTTATGGTTTTCTCCTGTATTGGTTTCCATGTTAAATCTCTTGTGTTATGTGTGCTAATTTAACTTTGTATGTTTTATTATTTGCTCATTTAAGTTGTGAAATGGATCTAATACTGAAGGTGAATGTGTTAAATAGTGCAAATAAACAAGAGCAATGATTTAACACACCACCCCCCCCTTCACACTTTAGTATTCAATAATTATTTTTAGAGCAAGTTTCTTTAGCACCAATTTAACCACTAAAAGGAAGATCCAAGAAGAAACATGGCTAGTTTGCATTGTATTTTCACAAATAGATCTCCTCTATTTAATGGAAGAAATCATGCCTTCTGGAAAGTGAAAATGAAGGAATACCTAATGGCTCTTGGTGTTGATGTTTGGTATACAATGGTGAATGTATATAAAGAGCCAAAACCTCCTTTGATTGATAAAGATTATAAGCTAAATTTCACCTACAATGAAAAAGCAATGAATGCTATCATTTTTGGCCTCTCAAAATCAAAATTTGTCAAAGTTATGCATTACAAATCAACAAAGAAGACGTGGGACAAGTTACAACGCATTTATGAAGGAGATGACTAGGTAAAGAGAGCTAAACTTCAAATTCATCGAATGCAGTTTGAAAGCTTAAGGATGAAAGAAGATGAGAGCATATCAACCTTTTCTAATTTTTATGTGTTGATTTTTACAGTGCAATAGATGCAAGTACTTATTTGTAAAGCTTGATAATTACTTCCAATGATATTGATGTTTTTGGTTTTGCTCTTTCAATGTATCATCAAGCAATTATACATTTAAAAATTTCAACCATACACCAATAGAGCGATAGATATCACAATGCACAAAGAGACATGAAGATTTTACCACAAGAAAACCCATAAAGGGGGAAAAGCCCAGCCAACCTTTTTCTTAGAGAACTAATGCAACAAGAGATACATCAAAGTCAACTAACCAGCAAGATGACAACCACAAGATGCCCAAGATGCAAGATAAGCTTTCCAAATCACATCAAGATGTATTCTCTCAAGTTCGTACTAGGTCTGCAATAAGGGACAAATTTTGACCTCTCCTTATCTCAAAATTTTGGACCTTGATAAAACTTTTGCCATAGAACTTTGGACCTGCAACCATACAAGTGAGGGAAGTAGAGAGATATTTCACACATGTGAATAAATTATTCCTTGAAATCGGATTCCTTTTATCCTTCAACTTGTCCTTCCTTTCCTTTGTCCTCCTTCATTATTTCAAGTCAGAAATATCCTTGAAGATGTGATGCAAATTGTGTTTTCAGTGGAGACACGTGCTCTCTATATATACATGTTGGAGGGGGGTCGAATAGGTGTCTCTTGGGCCAGGGTGAATTCATCACAGGGAGGCCGACTTGAGCATCTTGTGGTGCCAAACATGCAAATTCAAAATTTTCATTTTCCTTCTTAAGATAAGGTCATGAAGAACATGCCTTACAAAATTTATTTTGAATATAAAACCAATAAAATTTTATTTTTCTTACAAGCATGAAGAAAATGCTTCAAATAAAATTTTCTTTTAAAAATATAATTCATATTTCAATATTACAAGTACAAATGAGATATTATGAATATTGACCATAGCTACAAAATTCAACACTCCCTCTCAACTAGGGATGTATTCATAATGACTATCTTGGTGTTATCTGTATATGTGATCTCTCTAAGGAAATGTTCAACACATCAATAACATCATCGTCTAGGTCAACACTCTTGACCTACATCAACATCATCATCATTAGGTACCACAACATAGGTTATCACTCCTAATCAATGGTACTCACTCAACTTGTCACCATGATCTAATGGGTGCCTCACCTCATGGCACTCTAACTAGTTCAGGGTTCCCTTCACCCATGGTCAAACTCTAGGGATACCCATGTCCCAACTCTAAATGCTTCACTCTAGGCCATGATGCTAAAAAGGCCCCCATTCCATTGAGTGTTTGGGCCTCAGGGACCATTCTTTCTATAATTTCCATCCTTCATGCTATCTCACCAATAGTCCGAGCTATGCTCTTCTTATCACTAATAGTCTAAGCCATGTCCCTATTGTACACCCATCAATAGTTTGGGTCATGCTCCTGTTGTCACCAACAGTTTGAGCCATGCTCTTGTTGATGTCACATCAATGCTACCTCTAGCTAATAGAGGGGTTCTCCACAAGTCCAAGCTTGTCCCTGAAGTATACAAACTTCGTCTAAGATAGAGGTTTTGGGTGACTATCAAATGTTTTCTCACCAGTGGGAATATAATGGGCCTTACTACTTGCTTCTATACCATATCACGAATATATTGGTAATTGATCTCAATATGTTTCGTCTTGTCATGAGACACAAGATTGTATGTCAAATTCACACAATTTTGATTGTCATGGAACAACATAGTCAGATCCAACATTTGGTCGAACAATTCAGAGATTAGTTTTTGAAGCCATGCTCCCTCACAACATGCCATACAAGCTGCAATATACTCTCCCTCTGCAATATTGAGTGCGACAAAGATCTAATTCCTACTCATCTGGGATATCATAGCAGATCCTAAACTAAAACACATACCTGATGTACTCTTCCTATCATCCACACTCCTTTCCCAATCATAATTTTTATATCCTTGTAGTTGTATCTCACCACTTGAAGCATATCTCGAAAATTAGTCAATGGTACGATGAAAATATCTCATTATTTGCTTTGCTACAATATAATGCTCATGTCTTGGCTCCATCTAAAACTTCCTCAAGGTGTTCAATGCAAAGCAAATATCTAGTTTGGTATTAACCAAAGTCATCAACAATACAATCAACTTTCAATACATGGATGAATCTGTTAACACCCAGGTTGTTCTCTTTGACTCCCAAGAGAATACGGCCGGGGTAACCACTAACCAATCTTTGGGCTACAGCTTCTAGCCCAGCTGCAGTCAGAGAGGGCTCTCTCTATTAGGTTTGTCACTACTTTGAGTGAGGGTCTTAGGCTAGTTATGAGGTGAGTTTTTTTGGTTGTTTTTGTGTGTTTGGTTGGGAGGATGCTTCTGATTCCTTTAAAGTATATCAGCAGGTAAGATTAATCCATTGGGCAATGGGGTCTATGACTGTTTTCCCTCGAAATCTTGATTTCAGTGAGGAGGAAAGCTACAGGGCCTGTGTGCATTTCATGAAACAAACTGTAAATAGCGAGAATGAGGTGAATACAACTAGCAATGAGCAATTAAGACTTCCTTACCTAGCTGTATATTTGTGAAAAAGGCTTGTTATCTAGGAGCAATCACTTGAATTCCTAAAACAACAATACACAGTGATGATATGGTATTAAAGGTAGCAGTTAAGAATTACGCTTTAAACACCTTATCAGAAGAAAACATAGAAGATAGACTTGATTGAGCTCAGGGTAGTCAATGACTAAGTCCTGAGACTATTCTTTCTCCTTTACTATCTAGAGATCAAACGAATAGAAAACATGAGATACATATGGGATTACAGGAAACACAGGTGAAATAAAGAGTCATGAGAAAAACTTATTTGAACCATGTAATGCACAGGAATCTTGCCACTTTGAGCTACACACCGCCAAGAGATCAATAGACAAACATCTTTGTAGAAATCCCACTGCCTTTGTATTAAACTGTCTGAAGGTTTGCAATATCAGAGATACAGAGAAGATATCAGGAG
>APFE030997018.1:8843-27313 GCA_000404065.3 Pinus taeda
CGCCGAGCCGACGGCCTCCATTGCCCTCTTGGCCACCGGCCGAGCAGGGCTGGGGGTCGCGGGGGTGGTGCTCGCCTCAGTAGTGCCACCCTCGGGTGGAAGGCCACGGGGGCGGTGCTAGCCTTAATAGTGCCACCCCCGGGCGAGGGGCCGCGGGGGTGTGAATCCACACGCCGTTGGCCAGGTAAGGTGGAGGGCCGCGAGGGTGGCATTATCCTCGACAGCGTCACCCCCGTGGCCCTCCATCCCACCTAGCGAGTGGTCGGTCGATTCCCGAAATCGATCGGCCGCCTGTTGGGTGGGGCAGATGGCTGTGGCGGTGGCCAGGACGCTGGCCACCCCCGCGACCCTCAGCCCCGCCCGGCAAGCAGCCGGTTAATTCCAAGAATCGACCGACTGCCAGCTGGGTGAGGTGGAGGGCCGCGAGGGTGGCGTTGGCCTCAGCCACGCCACCCCTGCAACCCTCCACTTCACCCGGCCGACATCCAGTCAATTCTGGGAATCAACCCGCCGCCGGCCTGGCGGGGCAGAGGACCGCGAGGGTGGTGCGGCCGAGGTCAGTGCTAACCCCACGACCCTTTGCTTCACCTGGCAGGCGGCCCGCCGATTCCTGGAATCAATGGGCCGCCGACCTGGAAGGGCGAAGGGCCATGGGGGTGGCGATGTCCTCACCAGTCGATTCTCGGAATCGACCGTCTGCTTGTCGGGCGGGGTAGAGGGCCGCGGGGGTGGCGCTGTCCTCGGTCGCGCCACCGTCGCGGCCGTCTGCCCCACCTATCCGGTGGTCGGTCGATTCCCAGAATCGATTGGCCGCCGCCGGGCGGGGCGAAGGTCCGCGAGGGTGCCACTAGCCTCGGCCGTTGCCACCCCGCAGCCCTCCGGCCCTGGTAGGCCGACGATCCGTCGATTCTCGGAATCGACGGGTTCGCCGATTGGGCAGGGCGGAGGGCTGCAGGGGTGGTGCTGCCTCGGCCCTCCGCCCCGCCCGGATGGTGGCCGATCAATTCCTGGAATCGACCGGCCGCTGGTTGGGCGGGTCAGCGGGCCGCGGGGCGGAAGGTCGTAGGGGTGGCGTGGCCGAGGAGAACACCTTGACTAACATGGACAACACTATTGTGGACTTAGAGAATACACTTATTGATTTGGAGAGACAATTTGATCATAACTCTTTCCTGCAATTTCCAAAACCAGGAGGGCCAATGAACATTCCTCTAGTCATACAGACCTCAGTAAATGAGGAGAAGAACCCTAATAGGAGCAAGGATGAGGCATCTAGCTCTGCCATGGATACTACTTATGAGCTCGTGGAACCAAGAATAAAGGCCCAAATTAAATCATGTCTTTTAACATAAGGATAACATTGCATTAGAAGAAATAATTGACATTGAGGCAATGAGACAGAAAGATAAAGAACCAACTACATTAGAGGAGACACAACAACCCTCAACATCCAACACACAGTTGGTAGATAGACAGCCGAGTATGGATATCTGTTCCTATGTCAAGCGAGCTCACAAAGAAAAAGACATTAAAGACAGATTCAAAGAAATCAAAATGAGGAACGAGAGACTGAAGGCAGAGACATATGTCCAATATCGCAATCTCACACTCCCAAACTAGACTAGATTGATGTCAGCTTTTGAGACGAAGCTTCTCAACCATGGGAGTTATAATCAGAAAAGAACCAATAGGAAGAAAAATTTTGGAAGGATATCCTCAAACAAGGGAATTGTTGCAAAAAGCACAGTGGATGGAATTTGTAGTGAAATTTGATGGATTCCAGAAGGAAGTCACCAAGTTCTTCACTAAATCCTTTGAAGGAGTGGAAGTCAATATAGGGGACATAAAATTCATAGACGCATAATCTTTTGTTGTCGAAGCTACTCGATTGCCTCAAATTGGAGAAAAATGGTATAAGAACAGAGGTATTGAGAGAAAAGAATGGAAAGTTTTTCTAAAGAATCCTAGCATGGATACCACCATTTTTAAGAAAGGCATCTCGGGAATAGCATTAAAAAGTAAGTGGAGAAATTTTCTTCTAATAATTCAAAACTTTGTTACGTGTGAAGGAGGTTTAGATGCATGTTTTTCTATCATATGTGACTGTTAATGAATTTTATTGAGGATAATGAGACAAATCTTCCTTATTTCTTGCTCAATAGTCTAAGAAATATTTCAGGAAATGTCCAAAGAAAAATTCAATTTATAGAAAACACCATGTATCACCATGGTCTCATTAAAATCCTTCTTGAATACCATCTTAAGAATGTGGGTGATAATTGGGAAATATTTTGGTGAGGAACCATTTTAAAGAAAGATAACCAAGAACAACCAAGCAACAGTAAGGCAAAGAGAGGGAGAAAAAGAAAAATTGATGAACCAGTAGAACAAGAACATCCAAGGAGCAAAAAGGATAAGAGAGGAAGAAAAAGAAAAACTGAAATACCAACAAAACAAGGAAACCAACAGTCACAGGAGCAGTCAGAGGATGACATTCCTCTTGCAGAAATTTTGGGGAATATTAGCAAGAAGGATGCTAGAAGAAAGAAAGCCAACCAAAAGATAGAGAGCACACCCTACAAAGAAACCTAAGATATAAAGGAAGAAGGAAAAAATTCAAAAGCCTCATGTGACAAACTTAAGAAGAAGTACCAGACTAGATCCAAAACCAAAAGAACAACCTACAAAAAGTATGGAGTATATTGACCTATAAGCAAAGGAAAATTCAAGGCTTTCTCCACAAACTTTCATCACACCTCCTCAGAGTGCAGGCTGAAAAACACCTAAAATTGATCTAGTATACCAGAAAATATATGATTATATTGAGTCTCTGGAGAAAAGAGATGCAACAATAACATCAGCTTCAAATCAAGAAGAAGTCCAGTTTAGTGAACCACAAGAAAATTTAGTAGTAAATGTTTTAAAACAAGAAATTTTCGAGTTGGAGACACTAAACATGTACATTCAGAAGGAGAATCAAACTCTAAAGGCATAGAGTGAAATCCAAGTGGCTAAGAGTGAAAATATCCTCGTACAGAGAAGTCTTTGGTACAAGAAGAACAAGAAGCCGAAATAGAAAAACAGAGCTCTACAAAGGCAAGACATAAACCTGAAGTACAATATTCTCATGAAAAATCCATGGATGGCAGTGGGTGGAAAGAAGGGAAAAAACATGAAGTTGGATGTACTTGCAAAACTTTCCAAAGAAATGCAATAATTAAACAAGAGACATTAGCTTTGTGTTTTGCATGAGGACATGCAAAGACCTCAGCATGGGAGAATGTAGAGTCTCATGATTGTTCTGTTTTTGACATCATTTTCCATCCATTTTTCCTCTTTTCATCATTACTATCAACTCCAATAGACAGCAAAATAAGATATTTTGACATGGTAAGGTACTCATATGTCTTATTTTTCATACGTGTTAATTTTCTTATTATTTAGTTAAAGATCGTAATAGCTATGAAATTAACATGAATCTACAGCTACCACTATGGTTTGACATATTCTACTATGCTAGACAAGAAGAAGCACATGGGTAGATAGGAATTCATCTCCCCATGGTTCTCCTTCTATTTTTCAGAGACAAATCATCAAGGAAATCTCCTAGTCGCGTAGTCAACGGAGCAGGTCAATGCGTGGATGAACCGAGCAGCAAGAGTTCAATTCAGTCACGACTCTATGATTTGCTTTCTAAATAGAAAATTGTCAAGAAGCATTATAATTTCCATTATTAGATTAACATCTAGATTAGGATTGTATTTAAGTTTTTAAGGCATGAAAATATCAGAACCGTTAGGCACGAATGCTATATATATATATATATACAAAAACTAGGGACACGCAGACATACATTTAATTAGTAATTGACAGTTTGAAGTTCCATGACTTTCTTCTTCTTTAATTGAAGAAGTATTTTCATGAATATGATGCATAGTTAACTATTGAGATAGAGTTATAAACCTTCTTTTTTGTGGAGGACCCCTGCAGACAGTTGAGGTTCATTGATTTTCTTAGTATTCAGTTCAGTTCATTTGATTATTTTTCTAGAATTTCATTATCATATTTTCATTTGTTTTGTGTCGATTTCAATTCATTTCATGCTTTTTAAAATAGCACTATATATATAAATCTCCTTCCTTTCATAAATAGTTATATTTTTTTAGATCTTATTCTTTCTCCTTTTGTTTCAATATTTCAATTAAGATTGGTAATTGTAGTGTGTAGATCTTAATCTAGGTTGTTTTATGAATTTGAACTTTGAATAGAAGTAATTATTTTTAGAGTAGAGGTAATTATCTTTGTAGAACATTAATTTAGATAGCTTTGTTTTTATCATTTACATAGTAACTAATAATAGTCAATTAAAAAAGATTCATGATAGCTTACCTTACTTTAATTTTTAAGAATTGATTGTATTATAAATCTTTAGTTTTCATTAGGAACATAGGAATAAAGAAAATCCTTAAAAATAAACCATCCACAAATGGTGGTTGGAACAGTTACCCCGACAACCTGCTTAATGAATAGACTGGCACAAGTTTCTCCACTAAACCGTCTCGAGTGAAGAGAACCCCCCAGAAAATCCAAGTGAGTCAATATTTCCATTGTGAGGGAAAGACATCACACGAAAGAGTGTCGATACGACACCTTTCATTGCATAAACATAGTCTCGCCCAAGGAGTAAATTGAAATCCAAGGGACCTCGAACTACCATAAGATCAATACTGACAGTTTTACCTTCCAAGGTAATAGAAAACTTAGGAAGGATCCCTAAAGGTTCACTAATGATTCTGTTAAAAGCATTCAAATTCTGCGTAATAGGCACAAGCTGAGGGGAACCCAAAGCTTTCCAAGCAGTTGAGGATAAAATACTAACAGAAGCACCTTCATCTACCTGTGTGTGAAGCATGTCCCTACCACCAGCCTTGACAATTATTTGGAAAGGGATGGAGGAAGGAAGACGAGGTTGTGTCAGTCTGTTCCAATCAAAGGAAAATACCTCATTACTTGGAGGGGGTTCAGTAGAAATAGGTGAAATGCCCCTCGGCATAGAGGAATCTGATGTAACAAAAAGAACCTGAGCAGTATGAATTTCACTCTCTAAAGGGAAAGTGGGATCGATCGAGTGTGAAATTGAATCGACCACTTGATCAACTAATGGATCATGAACCTGAGTGACATGAGTTTCACTCTCCAATGGAAGAGTGTGATCGACTGTACTTAGAATTAGATCAATCACTCCATCAGTTGACGGTAGGTTGGGAGAAAGTCTACGGTAACGAGTTGGAAATTCTTGCTGTGGAATAGTAAGGTTTTCCAACAATTTTGAGGCTTCATCAATGTGAGGGCAAATGTGAGTTTGATGACTCCCTTTGCATAACTTACAAGGAAACCTAACTTTACCCTTTTTCCGAGGAACCTCACTATCACTGGTTGATGGATCAATGGAAAGTTGATGAGACCTTTTTGACCATACTTCCAAGACCTTTGGAATACGAGGACAATTGATAAGGAAGTGGTCACCCTTACAAAGCCTGCAAGGGTATTTGGGTTTACGATGCACGTCAGAGTTTTCCTCAACACAACTAACACTTACAGTCGTGGTAGGTTGGTTGACTTCTTTCTTATCTTGCTTCTTCTTCTTCTTCTTCTTCTTCCCTTTCTTCTTCTTCTTAGCCACCTGGTTACTGGCGTCAAGGCTTTTACCAAGCGAAGAGGAAGAAATGGAGGAAGAAAAATTGGGCGAAGAAGCTAAAGGGTCAACAGAAGGTTGGTGATGTTGAGATGGTGAACTCCGTTGAGGTGAAGCATTCGGTTGAGGTGGAACAATTGGAGTATCTTGGGCCAACGAAGTTGAAAATAACCATATCGGTAAACCTATTGTAAATCCAGGTAATAACAAAGTAGCCATATAAGGAGGACCAACATTTCCAAAGAAGGGAAAAGTACTAGGATCCTCGTTAAGAGGGGTTCCTTGGTTGGTAAATTTCGGAACATTTGCCATTATATTCAACTTCAGTGAATTTTATTAACAATTTAAAACTAAAATTAAAAATTCACAATTTACACCTAACAATTAAAATTCACAATTCATACCTATGGTCTATAAAAGCAAAAACAAACAAATTAACACGCGCTATCAAATCCAGGAGTCAAACCACACACAAATAGTAACTTTTCGTACCGAATACACTAGTTGGTGATGAAATCCAATGTCGTAGAATTCAATACAGAAATGGCGGTTGGAACAGTTACCCCGACAACCTGCTTAATCAATAAACTGGCACAAGTTTCTCCACTAAACCGTCTCGAGTGAAGAGAACCCCCCAGAAAATCCAAGTGAGTCTAGCCGACGTGTGCACCAGGTACAGTGGGATCTTCCCTCCACCGTCACCTTAGGAAGAATCCTATAGAATATGGTCACTATGGTTACGAATGGAAACAAATATACCTCAGGGAACAGTCTACGATCCGATACGCACGCAAGGGCAGAGTAGCAAGCTCAATCCCCTTGAAGGCTCCTTGACATAAACAAAGGTTTACCAGCAAGTGACCCCAAGCTCCTCGACAATGGTTAATCCAAGGTTTACCGTTTGTAATACGTGAATATCTGGCGTCGTTCCCAATGAGGAAGGATTGATTCCCACACAGGTTCAGACACTATCTCGTGCTTCTCCTTTAAGAGGAGCTTTCCCAGAGTATAGATGTAACAATTAGATTTTATTCCTACCGCAAGATCAACTACTTGTTTTTTTTACTGTCTTGGCTATTATTACTCAAAAGGGTAAATGGATATGAAACCAATGGTGTTATGACCCAACCCAAAACTGAATGCAATCGAATATGATAATGTAATCTTATCAATTCGATGAATCCTAACTAAATTAAGGAGAGTGTTTCCATTCACTTCCAACAATGCAAAAAAATGATCACTAAGAGAAAATATAACAAATTCTCTAATGCACTAATTTCATCAAGAAAAACTAATGCAAATCAATTCCAAAATATTCTTTTATTTTTATTTTCGTGTGCTAAAAACAAGCATAAAAATATGTAAATTCAAATCAAAGAAAGATGATCTAAATCTATGATTGATTTTTCAGAATGTAAACTATGCAATTGTAATCTATGCACAATTCACTTTGAAAAGTATGCAAATGTAATCTATGCGCATTTTTCATTCATATTCTGAAAACGAGAATTCTAATTATGCAAATGTGATCTATGCAAGAGAATTCTCAAACACAAGATGATTCTAATGTAATCTAAGAAGCAATCAAGTGCAAGTCAAAAAAATTGGGTGAGAGTTCCAAAGATCAAAAATAAAAACACTCAAAGGCGATTAACACTCATACATAAGCAAAAACAAAAGCAAAAACAAAAGCAAAAAGATGAAAAATTGTGAAAAGACTGAGACAAACATCCAAGTAATGACCAAAGGAAATAAAATTAAGAATTTCTCAAAAAAAAAGAGACTCAAAACACCCAATTGATAAAATCTTAAACAGGATGCCAATGGAATTAACCTAAGAAAAGTTCCTGACAAGTCACGTGCAAATCTGGGCAGAGGCTAAAAACACATTAACAAAACCTAAGCTGACTGAAAGAGAAAATCTTAAGTTTTTCAAAATTTTGACAGGGTCCGCAGGCTCCCAGTTTACCAAGGTGCGGTACCTCTCTGTGTGTAAAGTAGAAGTGTGGGTATGTACGCACTGTGTTACAAGCAGAGGGTGCGGTCCTCTCCCAAAAGTATGAAAAAAAAAAAAAATCCAAGATCTACTAAATCTACCCAATTCCACACACAACAATCCAAAAACAGAAACAGAAACGTAGTTTCTCAGGTCAAAGTAAAAGCAAGGAAAACAATCAAGTCCCTAGCGGGGTCGCCATTTTGTCACGCGGAATGAGTCGATCTTATGGACAAGATAGACCTTCCTAGAATCTAAAGAAGACCTAATGACAAGAAAACCAACCAGACACTATCTTTCTCTAAATGAGCTTTATAAATAATGGCAAACAAATTTGTTTAAGGCCTACCTCATGTCCAACGCAAGTTTGGGGATGCCTTCGCTCCTTTGATCCAAGTAAGTTCCTTTGTCGCAAACCTGCAAACACAAACAAGGCAAACGATTAAATAGCACCTGAATAACCAGTATTATAAAACATATTTAACATGAAATTCAAGGAGTCCATGAAACAAATAACATAAGATACTTGTTGAGAAAAATGAGCTTGATTGTATTAATTCAAAAGGAGAAGAACCTTACAACCTTTGCCTTGACGCTATACAAGCTCCTCCGAGGGTCCAACAAGAAGTCTCCTCTACTTTGACAAGCTTCACTCACTCCCCAATGAAGCCAAAAAGGTATGTGATCTCTCCTCTTAAGCTCAAATAGGAAGTCTTGATTTCACTAGCATTTACCCTCAAAAGTTCAGCTTCTAACCTCTCTAGCCACTAACCCAATGCCTCAATTTACAGTACAATGGAGGGCAGTTACTAGGTCCTCCTTCAAAGGGATAGAATCCTCCTTCAAAGGGATAGCTACTCCTAACAAGGGATTAGCTCCTTCTCTTTTGGGATGCATGAACCACTTTGGAGCGAACAATCCACGTCAAAATTCCTTCTAGAAACCTCTAGAATTAACCCAAAGTGAGTTTTTTAAGATAAAAATTGCGCCTTTTGACTTTCACATGAGTACGCACCCTCCCCTTTACATACAGAGCATATAAGTACACAGGTATTCTGAATAAAAGGTGCGGGCCCGCAGGCAAAAGTGAGAGAAAGTGCGGAACCAGAGTTACATTGCTTTTTTGATGTCTTTCTCTCATTTCCAAAGCTTGTTTTGAAGAGATGAGGTATGAGACTTGCTTAGGAGGCTGGTATAGGTGGTGATAAACCCATACCGACTGCAAATAATCAAGGTGACGATATGTTTGTATAACACCTACTAGAAGGGATACATATTTATACACAATCAAAGAAACATGAAGGTAGTCTCCATAGCCAGAGTTGCAAGCGGATTGCAAAATAAATCTCGAATGAAAAATAGATAAAAACAAGCACTGTGCGAAAAAACGAATCAAGTTAATGCATAAAAATAAATAAACCTATGTGGGAAGGAATTAGAGATTCTATTTGAGGATTAAAGTAACAACCCTTAAATCATTGACATAGTAGATTTCACCATAAAACAAACGATATATATATATATATATTCTTAGAAGGATTACAAACCCTCTTTGAGTAAAGAGGTCTCGGTGGAAAAAGATTTCGAAATTCAAAATTACAACTAAGTTGATTTGTAGAGCTTCGAAATACAATAAACTAATGACCATGAACCCAAAGCTTGAGAAGCAGGTCAAGGGAATTTTCTAACCGAAGCACATAAAAGACACAGTCACAGGGTCTTCATAACGGGTCCCAGATAACTGCTTACAAAAATAACATAAACCATAAAAATCCTAGCCAAAAGACTGATGTAAGAACAAGATAAGCCTCAGGAGCTATAGCTCTAGAACAGGGAAAATTATGGAGTAAAACCACATACCCAGAGGCCGGACATAGTATCAATACAAATCCTTGACCAGATTTTGAGAGGAAGGCATAGAGATTTCAATCTCGAAAGGCTAAGAAAACTTCTGGCGAAACCTATTAAATCAACAAGTGAGATCTCACTAACCTCTGTAAATATTCAAAAAAAAAATACACAGTATATACTTAACCAATTGGAGACAGAATTCCTTACCTAGCCAAGGTTGTGGCATGCGCGCCTCTTCCACAACATTGAGGAACCAACATGGCATGTTGTGAACCTGAGAATCTAGATAAACGTTAAAGCATGAGCAAGGCATTACAAGTAAATAAATTAATCAATCTTATGTTAATAAGTTTCGACTTTGGGTAAGAAAACTAAAGTTGAAGCTCGAAAGGCTAAGAAGTCTATCGCTAGAAGACTTAACATCAACAATGAAACATAGATGGCATGAAATAAGGATAAGTGTTCCCTCACCATCGTAGGATGAGCCCAATGCAAGGAGAGTCGTTGATGGGTAATGGTTCTTGAGAAGAGGACAATAGATGGAAACCGAATGGAAGACTCTAAAGGTCGGCTCCTGCCTTCACCGAATGGATACATGCAATGCATTAGAATCAATGCCTCGAGGATTTCCATAAAGTGCTACCATGCATCCAACTAGTATTCCACCATCGATTATATGTGTTGAATATCCTAAGGCCATCGTGCGAACGTTGGCACAGGGGTCATCATGAATATCATTTGTTGGATGTGTATGGATTACCAATAGTTAAACAAATCGACCATCAAATATAACTACCCCTTACCTTGTGTAGATGAGTTGTTTGATCAGGTGTGGGGTGCAACTCTATTTTCAAAGATTGACCTTCATTCTGGTTACCACCAGATCAGAATTAAGGAGGAAGACAAAGATAAAAACATCTTTTAGAACTCACTATGTACATTATGAGTTCGTTGTGTTTCCCTTGGGGCTGACTAATGCCCTCACAACTTTCATGTGTCCCAAGAACAATATATTCCTTCAGTGTTTGGATAAATTGTGTTGATTTTTATGAATGTAGAAGAGCACAAAGAACATCTCTGTATATTTCTTAAAACATTAAGAGAGCATTAGTTGTATGCAAAATATAATAAATACGATATATTTAAGGAACAAATCTAGTATTTAAGACAGGTCATTACGAAGGATGCAATTACCGTGGGCCCCGAAAAGATAAAAATAATAATGGAATGACTAGTACCAAAAGATGTGGTAGACATAAGGTCATTCATGGGTCTATTCAGATACTATAGACAATTTGTTGAAGGTTTTTCTAGGGTAGCATACCCCATCACCTCTCTATAGAACAAGGGAAAGACTTTCAAGTGGACCATGGAATGTCAAAAGAGTTTTGATCAACTTAATCATTTACTTACCACTGCACGTATTTTGAGCATTGTAGACTGAAATACAGACTATGTGGTTTGTACAGATGCTAGAAAGGAAGGTTTTTGTGGCATACTAATGCAGGAAGGAAAAGTAATTGCTTATGACTAGGAAGCTTAAGGAGGAAGAAAAAAAATATTCAGCCTATGCCTTAAAACTAACAACAATTATACATGCATTAAAAATGCGGCGACATTATTTGATGGGTAGGAAATTTCTTTTAATGATTGATCATCATAGTTTAACTAAATATTTAAAAAACCCACTTTGAATTCTATGGAAGCTCATTGTGTCAATTTCTTAAGCGGATTTGATTTTGAAATCAAGCACTTGAAAGGCAAAGAAAACTAGGTTGCGGATGCCTTGAGTCAAAAAGTACATTTTATATATAAATTCTCATTCAGTGAAGCACAAACTCACTTTAATGAGCTGATTAAGCAGGCACGCAGGTCTAATCCAGAATATAAACTTTTATGGTAGTAAATTTTTTTTCTTAAACAACAACTAGGATATAAAATAAATCATGAAGGCATGCTGATTTATAAGCAAAGAATATATTTACCTAACTAGAAAAATGTTAAAGTATTAATTCTAGAAGAATATCATAAAACTCCATATGTAGGCCATCTCAGATATCAGAAACTAATTACCACACTTAGAAACAAATATTTATGTCCTGTAGTGAAGAAAGAAGTGACTGAATACTTGGCTCACTGTCTGGAATGTCAACACATAAAATCAGAGCATAGTCTCCTAGCCGACTTGTTGCCCCTGTTTCCTATTCTAGAATGGAGATGGGAAACCATTTCCATCGACTTTATTACAGGACTACCTAATTCAAGAAAGAAAAATGATTCAATAATTGTGGTGGTAGATAACTTGAGCATGTCTTCTCACTTCATACTAGTAAAATCAACCTATAAGGTTGTACAAATTGCTAATATATTCATGCAAACCATTTTTAAATTACATGGATTACAAAAGGTCATAATTTCTGATTGTGATGTAAAATTCACATTATATTTCTGGAAAACCTTATTTGAAGGTTTAGGCACCTAGCTACATTTCAGTACTTCTTACCACCCCCAAGATTATGGGCATACCAAATGAGTAAATTAGGTAGTGGAAGATATGCTACGGACTTACGTAATGCAACAACCATCCAAACGGGAGGACTACCTACATTTGGTAGAATTTTCTTATAACAATGGTTACCACACATCACAACAAATGAGTTTGTTTGAAGTACTTTATGGATGAAAGTGCATGACACCTTCGAGTTGGGGTGGGATAGAGGATAAGTTGATGTTGGGGGCAGACATGTTAAAAGAAATGGAGGAGATGGTTAAAAGCGTACAATCTAATTTAAAGGTTGTGTAAGACAAACAAAAGAACTTTGCTGATTGAAAGACAAGTTTCCGGGAATTTCAAATTGGAGATCATGTTTATGTATGGGTACGGGCCAAGAAAAGTACATTATAATGGAGCGGATGTTCCAAATTGGCACCCCGATTTTGGCTCGAATCAGACCAACGGCCTACGAGGTCGCTTTGCCTAGCCACAAGATATATAGGTAATTTAATTTTTGTAATAATAAAGATGGAAAGACAAGTTGCCAAGGAAAAGAATTGACTAAAATTTTCCTATGTGTAGGTCGAACCAGAAGGCAAATTCTTGGTCGAACATCTAGTTATACTCAATCGAAGAGAAGTAAGGTTGCAGAAATGAGTTATCACCCAAGTTAAAGTGCAGTGGCAACACTTTGGGCCAGAAGAGGCCAATTGGGAGGATGAGCAAGTGATCAAAGAAACTTGTCCAAATTTATTTGCAGAAGAAAAGCATAGGGATGATGTTTAATCTTAGGGTGGGGCGATGTGGTGTCCCCAGTAAATTGTAAATATTTAATTACTGCAAAAAACAAATTGTATATTATTATTGAAGTTTATATTTTATTATTTTGATTAAAAATGTGCATGAGACAAATGTCTTAATAATGGTGATTATGTAACTCTCACATGTTAGGTAGTTGGGATGGGCAGTTACCTAACCCTACCTACTTCCTTGTAGATTTATTATCAAGGGAAGAAATCAAGAGGGAAATGTGTACCAAAGATAAGGAAGAGACAAAAGGAAGAAAAGGTTTTTCTTTGATATGACAGACAGAGTTCCAGGTTCTATGTCTGGTTAAGACCATATATCTATAAAAGTAAGATTTTTATTCTACAAGAGATCAACCCGCATGTGGTGACATCTCGGGGGGAGACTTGGCCTGAAAGCGAGTCTCATTGTTGTGAGGTAAATCAATGTTCCTAGTTGAACTTGAATCAACAGTTGACAGATTATACTGGCAAATTCAGATAAGTGCAATTAAGCTTATGTGTTTATTGTTGAAATCAGATAAGTGTGTGTTTAACTCTCTGTAGGGAAGATAATTATTAAAGTAAAGATTTGCATGTTGTTGAGAAAAGGATGTGTTTTAAACTAGAAATAGATAAGGCATTGCCACTGTTACCACTCTAGGAAGATCTCCTAGGTTGTAGCTCAAAGATGCCTCGTAACATATAAATCTTCAATATTGTTCTCTGAACAATTGGAATGGATGATGGTTTGGATCAAGTCAGATGACTGTTTCAATTTTGTTTTCACTCAAGACATGCATGAACACCCTTAGCTTTACGAGGCTTTCGACCACTAATGCTCAATAGTTTATAGATTCAATGGATAGATGGAGAATACTAATTGTACCAGTAGATGCATACACAAACACATATGAATGGCTAGCTACAAGAAGTAAATGAAGCTTGCAAATATAATTTATCAACACAAAGGTAAGATGACAATTATCTGGCATTAAACACAAAAGAAAACATGAATAACCTATTGAAGTGCAATCTTAGAACATAAGAGAAAATGGGAATTGAACATGTAACAACAAAAGAAGCTTATATTGTTGGAATGAAGATGAGAAGCTAGAGTAGCAGAGTATCCACAGTCTCCAAAAGTTGAACCCCTCATACTTCTAAGTTTTAGTTGTTTATAGGATTTTTTACAATGCTCCTAGTCTCTCAAAGGCTCGAAGTGTCTTAGTCTATCCTCTCTATCTTTTCAATGAATTGATGCCATGACTAAAGACACATGAGCTCGAAGGTTTATTTTCTAACAGCAGAGTAACTGCATTCTAGTAATTTGTTGCGCTGTCGGGGAGCTCGCTCGTGCCAGCGATGCTCCATGATCACTTCTGTTGGTTTTGGCTGCCTTGTACTTTCACTTTTTATCCCTCTACCCTCTATCTCATGACCTCTTTCTAGATGAGTGCATTTGGCCTTTGAAATACTTTAAATGGCCGTTTTCTATTAACATGGAGAAATGTTGCAATACTGTGAAATTCCATCAAAACATAGTTCATTTCGAACTTCAAAAGCCCTCAAATATGGTCTATTCCTCTATCGGGCCTACCCTTGATTGCTATCTCAAGTTTCTTTCACTTCGTTTCCAAGGTATTCTTTTATGTTTTGAAATACATTAAAAAACACTAAAAATTCTGAAAAAATGGCTTCGGCGGATCTGAAATATTATGTATTTTCATTCCCGAATCCCTTTGGGTTCAGGTTTTATCACATCGGGGATGTCACTTTATATTTTTTTAAATAACAAAATATGCGAAAATACATTAACAAATGCCTTTTGGCAGATCTCAACATCTATGCAATAATTCCTATATAGCTATCGGGTCTGGCCAATGGCATTGCACATATACATGTATCAAGGCCCCTCTCCGTAATGTTTCCCTGATTGTGATCCGCTGATGCGATTGATCGCAATCGCATATCACTCATGCCCCGGGCCCATGGTGAGCGATATGTTGTGTTTTCTGATAGTGATCCTGTGATGTAACATGGGCTGTCGATCTACGCGCTTGATCGATGGTCCTAGTTGACTCCGTCGATTGCCATCGCAAGTTTATATGGTCCGCCCTCAATCCGTCGATTGCCACCACCAATTGTGACCCGCTGATTAGATGTGGATCGTTGATCGTCCAGATCTGATGGCTTTTGTCCATTTCATTGTTTAGACCTCCTATATTCAGTTTCTTTAATGTTTCCTTGGGTTTTTGCCTCCTGATAGTGTTTTTTCGCCATTCTAAGCGTTCTTCTCCTTTGATGGTTTTGATCTTTGGCATGATTTTACTAGCTTTTGAAGACTTAGAGAGCATATATGGATCCATTTGGATCAGGACCCGATGCAATTATATATGCGAGAGTAATCTTTTTAATTTTGGCTTATGGCCAAAGCAGAGCAGAGGAGATGTGGCCATTGGAGCTGAGACAGGGGACATTTTCGCTAAAAATAGCAGCACTGCACCTCAGGGCTAACACTAGTTCCTTCTGGGGATGAAAGCCTCCCTATGAGGTTTCAAGAACCACAAACCAATTCCTTTTTTGTAAAACCAAAATCAAATCTATCTACTAGTGTTCCATTGGGCATGGAGTTTATTTTGCATAGAAAATAAAAGCTGAAAAACATATTTACAATATCAAGGCTTTAAAGCCTTAAATGAAAGAAAGTTTCAAGAACCTCCCATTAACTGGGCCACCAAAAACATCTTCTCCTTTTAGACTGTGCAGAATAAAGGTATTGTTCTGCTGAATTTGAGTGATGACAAACAGACCTGTCCATAAGGAGTCAAAATTACCATGATTCCCTTTCCTTTCCTTCAATGCATCCCATTTGAGAACCGAGTCACCAACTTGGAAATTGTCCACTTTTACCTTCCTGTCAAAGGCTTCTTTGATTTTCTTCTGATGAACTTTTGACTTCTCAACCAGCTGCTCTCTAATTTGCTGTAATTGAACCAGGTTATTCATTCTCCTCACCATGTCATTTGTTACATCGTGTTCTTCTTGAAATAATTTGGCCACTAGGAGAATTAGTTGGATAGTAAAAACAACATTAGTGCCATAAACTAGCTTAAATGGAGAATTTCCTATGGACTTCTTCTCGGTAACTCTGTCAACCCACAGTGCAAACTTCAACTTGGACTGCCAACTCTTTTTGTTGTCCTCCAACAATTTTTTGATTATCCTTACAAAACTCTTGTTAGATGATTCTGCAAGGCCATTGCCTTGAGGATAATATGAGGTAGAATGCACCAATTGATTCCCATGGATTCAGACATGTCCACCAATTCGTCTGCCCTGAAAGTTGTTGCATTATCAGTGACTAGTTTGGTTGGGAAACCAAATATAGTGAAAATATTCTCATTCAAGAACTTTATGATAACTTGATGATTAGCATTTTTATTAGGTATGACCTCAATCCATTTAGTGAAATAATCAGTGGCTACCAAGATCCATATGTGTTGGCCACTGGAATGTGGATTAATCTCACCTATGAAGTCCAAGCCCCATTGTTGGAAGGGACCATTGACGTGTATTGGATTCAAAGGTAGAGATTTTAGCTGCTATCTTCCTGCAAACCTCTAACATTGGTCACAAGATTTCATAAAAAAAAACACATCAGAGAACATAGTAGGCCAATAATACCCAACTCTCAAGATTGTGTAGGTTGTGTTTTTCCAATAATGATTCCCTCCACAGATGCTAGAATGGAACTGGTGCATGACTTCCACAAATTGTCCTTTATCTAAACATCTCAAGAGGATTCGTGATGGGTCTTTGCAATAAAGCATGTTTTTATTAATGCAGAATTTGGTTGATCTGGGCTTAATGGCCTCGGCTTGAGTTGAGCTAAGCACTTTAGGGACTTCTAGCTTATGAAAAAAATGAACTATACTAGAATACCATTCACAGGGGGCTAGATTTTCAGCCAAAGGCTGATTCTGCTCTTGCTCTTCTGCTACTTCCTCTGTCTGCTCATCACCTGAATTTGAACCCATGCATTTGATGTCTAACAAACTGCAATTTGCATCAGCCATAAGTTTAGCCAAGCCCTGGCCTTTGACAAGCTTTGTGGGCTTCACCTCTATGTTAAACTCTATGAATTTTGCAATCCATTTATCTCTCTTTTCATCAATATTTGGTTGAGTTACGACATCTTCTACTGAGGTTGAGGGTACATATGCAACCAATTTGGAATGCAAAATATAAATTTTGAATTCCTTTGAAGATTTTATGAGAGCATAAGCTTGTTTTTCAATAAGGTCATACATTAGTTCAGCATCCCTCAGAGGTTTGCTAAAAAAGGCCACAGGGTGCTCTACACCTTCATCATTTTCCTGCAACAGAACTGCTGCAAGTGTATCATAAGAGGCAAAAGAGAAGATATAAAGCTCCTTGGTGTAGTCTGGGCTAATTAGAGTGGGAGCTTCCATGATAGCTTATTTTATGGCTTCAAAGGAGCTTCTTGCAACATCCATCCATTTTATTTATGATCCTTTCTTCAACATGGAAGTGATGTGCTTCACTGGTTCTGCAAAGTTTGGAATGAACCTCCTTACAAAGCTAATCTTACCCAGGAAGGATTGAATGTCCCTTTTTGACCTTGGGATGGACAATGTTTGAATTTCTTGAACTCTTGTTGGAAAAGATTGTTATGTCATCTAGGTAAATAAGGACAAACTTGTCCTTCTTTCCCACAAAGGCTATGTCCATGGCCCTCTGAAAAGTAGCCCCAACATTCATCAGTTCGAAAGGCATCTTGGAGTACATGAAAGTGCCCCAAGGAGTAGTGAAGGCAGTATTTTCCTAATCTTCTAGATGTACAACAATCTGACTGTAACCTGAAAATCCATCAAGGAAATACATGACTCTAGCCCCTTACACTTTTTGTAGCAAGTGTTCCATCTTAGGCAGGGGGTAGTTGTCTTTTTTAGAGCATTTGTTCAGATTCTTGAAGTCAACACAAAGCTTGATTTTTCCATTCTTCTTTCTTACTACCACAAGGTTAGCTATCCACTTTGAATAGCTTAGGGTAACTATGATCTTGGAATCCAATAGCTTTTTGATTTCCTTTTCAATCAAAGGCAATAAGAGAGGGTTGATAGGTCTTAATTTCTGCTTAAAAGGGATGGCGTTCTTCTGCACTGGAATCTTATGTTGAATGATGTTAGTGTCATAGGTCTTAAGATCATTGTATTCCCAAGCAAAAATATCAGTAAATTGTTTCATCATGGTGCAATACTTGGAACTCTGGGTAGAAGACAAGTGAGTGGACAAATTTATGTACTTTGGATGGGTTAGACTCCCTGCATTATATTTATGAATAGCAGACTCATTTTCTTTTTTGGCAAGCTTATAAGGTACATCATTATGATCAAACAACTTCTCTAGGGGCACCAATCCTTCGGGTATATGGTTACTAGGTAGCTGAACAATGCTATATTGACCAATCTCGTCCTTTAGCTTGGAATGGTTGCAGTCTTCCATTGTTTCATTTTCTTGGTCGATGTGCATTTCAAAAAATTCATCAACAACTTGTAAAAGCCTATTAATTTCATCATCATCTTCAAAAACTTTCCAGTATTTGACATTGTCAGGCAGAGATGG
>APFE030997029.1:0-26293 GCA_000404065.3 Pinus taeda
TCTTCCCTTACTTCCATCATCATCACATACATTACCAACGACTCCAAAATTCTGCCCAGCCTGTAGAAAAGGCATCAAAACTTTTGCTGCCTTTGAAAAACCTTCATCCTTGTTTCTCAAAAGTTGTTCAACAATTTTGTTAATTGAACTAGGGGTATCCACCACAAGTTGGGATAGTGCAGAATTATAAGTAATGTTGGACAATATAGATAGTCCATGCTTCAAGACTTCTACATGTGGTGCACTGCGATTGGTCGAGTGAATAAGCTGAAACAACTTATCAATAGCCCCAACAACCATAAGGCGTTCACAACAGCTTTTCGAATGTTGTGTTGCAACATCTAATGTTGCACATATGTGAAGAATACCATTGATAGTCTTATGTTTCAAAAGCACCTCCAATGCCTATGTGACATGGTTCTTAATCCGCAACCTATCATCCATGTTAATTGCAAAGTTTTTAATTTGAAATGGCAGGTTGGAAAGTTGTTGCCTTGTCAACTTGTGTTTTTCTTACTAACAAGCCTCTCCAATATTGCTTGGATGAGTACAGCATTACACTGTGCCCTTGGAAACAACTTTCTGCCAAGCCATCCACGAAAGTGGGACTGAATAACAACAACCAAATATGACCTAAGTGCGAAAACTTTTCTCCACCATCTTTGGAACCTTAGTACAGAATGCCTTGCTTTAAGAAAATATCACCTTTATTTAATAAATCTAATGTATTTATTAAGAGTGTGTTCCAAGCACGCTTTCCGTGAATTTGAAACATCAGAATACAAATTGTGATTCACATGTTGAACTCTACCAAACACTTGTGGGACCATAATATTCAGTGCCTTGATAATCTGTTCTCATCTCCCTGAAGGGCAATGAAGTGCTGCACAGGCACGATAAAATCTCTGAATAGTTATTGCGACTTCAATCGTTGTTTTCTGTGCTGCAGATTTAGATGGCAATTGAACATCTGCAGATATGCACCCTATCACATCATTCTATAATAAATTTTGTTAAAATCAAAACTCACAAAAGATAGCTTGGACCTGTTTTCGCTGCGACAAACACCCTCCAAAATTTTGCCTATACTTGGATTTTGGAGTCCACTGTGGATCTTGCGATCGATCATTCCGTGGTCACTTCTTGATCCATCAAAGTCACTTGACCACGCATGCTCAATTTGCAATGAGTTCACGAATGCATTCTTCCATGCAAGCTTGAACAAGCATAAGCCAGTGCGTCAAGAGAGTGTTTGTACAATGTTTAACCCATGTCGACAGTGAGTGCACATTGTCATTGACAATCCTTCACTTTTGGTTGCGTTTATACTTCTATTTTGGTGAGTTTTTCAAATTGTCGCTTTTGTGCACCTTTGTTTTCGTGAGTGTCCTTTTCATGCTTTCGACTGTTGCTCTTGCTTGCTTTCACTATAAGTAGTGTCGTTTTCATGTTACCTTTGCTATGGCATGTGTCACTTTCAATATCGTTCACTAATCGCAAGTGTCGCTCTCAGGGAAAATTTTAAGAACTTTCCTAAATTTATATGTATAATAAATTGGTGAATCCCCATGATACATAGGAAAAATGGAAGGAGATTTTATCAATAATATAATATGTATATATAATTTTTTTGGCGAATCTCTCACTAGATTATATTATTTTGTAAAATCAAGGCGAATATTTCACGGAATTATAAAATTTTGTAAGAACTTGGCGAATCTCACGAAATAATAAAGACTTTGTAAAGGGCTAACAAAATTTATAATGAGTATTTCTTGTAATGGCTTCAAGCCTTGTTAGGCAATCCATAAAAAACCAAAACAAGTATATTCCTAGGTCAAAACCCTATCAATAGAAGGGTTTTAAGTTTCCATAATACTAGTAATAGAGGAATAAGGATGGGGTTTGTTTATTTGTTTTTTCATGTTGGTATATCATCATGTTGCTATTATTTCTAACAATGAATGGATTCAATAGAATTGGATAGGTACAAACCAATTCACTTTAGCTTTAAAATATCTCATCTATTAATTCTATTCTTTTACATTTGTTATCTTCTAACAAATAATATAAAATAAAAAAAACGTTGAGTATTAAACTTGTTTTTCGTAAAATAATAAAGCCTTGAGTATTAAACTTGTTTTTCATTTTCAACATATCATTCATGAATAACAAATTTGTCATGTGCTTGTTACATATTATTGCTCCATGCTTTTATTTATTGCTGACGTAGTTTTCATTTTTTATCACTCTCTACCTCAAGTGAAGAAGAGTTAATTAGGAAAAAATTTCCATGTAATGGCACTCATGACAAACTGAAACATGTAAATCCAAATGTTATCATGGTTGGCAGAAGTAATATTGTTATGGGACTTTCATTCTAGAGCCTAGAGGAAAGTAGCAAAACAAACTCATCCTCTTATTGTTTCTTTTGCAAGGATCATCTCCTTGGGGTCATATTAATTCCTCTCTCTCTAATCATTCTAAACATTTTATATTTTCCAACCAACACTAGATATCAATTTTGACTATGTAACTAGCTATTCAACCAAATTTATTTATTTATTTATTATTATTATTATTTTTTCTCTCTCTCATACATACAATCCCTATTTATGCATCGTTTTCCAATGAAATTTTAATGCACTGGATCATAATTCAAAAATTAAGCAAGAAAAAACGATTTTGTAAAGTGCACAAGGGATTTACTATTACTTGTTTTATTTATACTAGGTGCATGGACTGTCTAGTTAAGCAATCATTGCATAATTCATGTCAACTGGCAATCCTTATGTCAGAGCTTTATGACATTGATGATAAAATTTGGTTTGATTGATCTTAGTTTTAAACAAAAAATCACATTGCAATTCCCACTAAGGAAGTGGGGAGCACTTAATAAGGATGATAGATTCCCCATCTTTATATATCAATAGGTGTCTATCTCATTAAGTGTGTAACTTTTTAACAACTAACTTAATAATCACCATTGCAACTTCACCTTTCTTTTGTGCTTCTTTCTTTCTAATTGCCCAAGGTGGCCATCGAATTAACAACAGGACTAATGTGTGACCACTTAAAAAGGTATTTCCATTGTTGCCTAGTAATTCAAATGTGGTATCTATGACTAATGTGCAAGCATATAAAAATATATTTCAAATATATACAGGCCCAAGAGGTTAACTCAACTAGTTGTTTCCAATATTGTTGGACATTTGGCTAGTTCTATGCTAATAGGTACCAAAATCAAATCTTCCTAGATGAAACACATTAATGAATGTTACAAGTTTATTAGTTGTATCATCCACAAATATGGTGGTGTCACTTGGATATGTTCATATGAATTTCCTAAAATAAGTAAATCAAATATATATCCAATTCCAAATTAAAAAAGACTTGTATACATCCACTATACATCATTGATGCCCTGATTCACTCTACTGTTTAACCCATTTTAATATTTCCTCTCTTGGCCTTTTTGTCTAAGCTTTAAATTGCATTGTGATTCATCTAAAACAATATTATTTCCCACTTAAATACCATTAAGAAAATACTTCACTTAATAAAAGTAATGAGATTACTACCATTCCATTATATATTTTTTAAGAAAATGAGCATCCATACCTAACCTATCCTGACACTTGGTCCTTAAAGATACAATTTTTCCGTAAGTTGCCATTCCTTTATTTGGCATCTAGTTGTCCAAAAACACCCTCACCGCCCAAAAAGGTGAACACAGGTAGTGAGAATGCACTTTTATGTTTCAATGCTCACCTTCTCTTGAGCTTTAGAGGCAACATGTTTTTTAGCTTTCATGATATGGAATGTTCATTTTGTTTGAAATTTCCACAAAAATAAGGTCTTCCACAAATAGACTATTAAATTATTATAGTTAAACTTTTAAGTAAAAATTTGTAAACATTCTTAAAAAGTGTAAGTTTCATAGGCTTGCATATGGTCCTTGTTCTCCCTCCTTTTGAAATGATCTACCCATCCCAACTTTAAGTCTCTTTGTTAAGATATTGAAATTTATAACCTTACATGAAAATGATATTTTAATAGAGCAAGAATACAAGTGCAATTAGTATTAGCTTTATTATCCTCTTTAATACTTTCATATCAAGAGTCTAAATTTCAATGACCTTAAATGAATTATAACTTTTTGCATTAACTTATTAAAAAATATTAATATTATGTTTTACATTTTAACTTCCACACACTATAGTTGTGTTGATTTATAGTTTCAAATACATGATAGTGAAGGCATGCACGATATTGGCCTTTATAAAATTCAAGACTTACATGCTCTTTTATGTTCTCAAACTTTCCTATCAAGTGTTGTAAATGGAAATTATGCATGACTAAGTCACTGGGTTAGAAGAATTTCAAGATTGGAGTTCGAAATTCACCACATAATGAGAAAAATTAAGATACATACAAAATGTGAGCCTGAAAATATAAATACTTCTTCATCATTTTGTCAATCAAAGCTTTGCTTAACTACCGGGTTTCTTTATTCATTTAAATTCGCCACATAATGGAAAAAATTAAGATACGTACATGTATGCCTGAAAAAATAAATACTTCTTCATCATTTTGTCAATCAAACCTTTGCTTAACTACCAGGTTTCCCAGGCTTTAAGATATCCTCTAATCATTACAAGGAAAACAAACAACCAAATGTAATTGTCTTGTGATGAACTAATTAAGTGCAATTAGCTTCCTTAGCTTGAAATTGAGCACAATTAGCTTCCTTAGTTTGTAATTTAGTGCAATTATCCTCCCTAGTTTGTAATTTAACACAATTAGCCTCCCTAGTTTGCAATGTATTCTGATTAACCTTCCTACTTTACAATGTAGTGCAAGGGTCCTTCCTTGCTGGCAATGTATCATAATGATTTTTGTTCTCTGGCATTGTAGTACTAAGATTGTTGCTTCCATGAAATTTGTTGAGAGCTCTCCTTACTTGCGATGTAGCACAAGGATTGTTCTTGACATTTTGCTTGTACTAGAGATTTCACATATGGAGGCATCTTCCATGGCCATTTACAACTATCACACCAAATACACATAAAGAAGCAGCTAACATCAATATTGTTGCAATTTTCCACATATATTCCATACTTCAAGAAGAATGAATCTATTTTTCTCCCCCATTTTATTATTTCAACATCATTTTACGGACGTCAAACCATATTCACATACTGGACAATTTAGCATTTCCAATTAGTGTACAAGTGAGAATAATCTCACAATTTTCACATATTTTAGTATAATTTCAACTATCAAATTCACTTTTGAATGAATATCAAACTAGTACCAATTACATCCTAAATTTAATGCCCACTCAATAGGTGCAACATGCTCTCAAAGATGGATTATATAACCTCCCACAGTCTTACTGAGTCATACAAAATCATCAACGTCCTAAAAATCCATAGAATTATCTAGGGATAACATTGCAAGTAGCTATGAGACCGAAAGCATTTCACTTTCACTAGTTAAAGACGTGTCTAATGGGAAGCTTGAGTCAATCTGGTTTTAGGCAGGGTGCAAATCAGAATTATATGCTAATGGTTCAAAGTGGAAAAACTATCATTATGGAGCATTTAGAATTTCAATGGTTGGATTCTATGCAACTAAAGACTCCAAGGAAAAAAACTCAGAATACAGAGTTGTACAAAGGTAGCTCCCAAAAATATTGCGGCTAATGCAAATCTGCCACCAATTGTCTATTTTAAAACAAAATCATACAGATGACAATAGGGTATCACAAAAGCATCAGTAACATGTAGATCAAGGGAATGGATGGTTTCTTGTATTGGAGTTTAAAGGGAGTTACAATATAAATAATTATTAGGATACCTCAAACTACTTAGAATTATACACAACTATTGACACTTTCCCATTTAATATGTCAAAATATGTTGTACATAACCAACCTAACTAGTCTACTTACAACAACAATGGAATCGACTTTCTTTAACACCAAGGACTAAATTACGAACATGCTTATGTACAGAGGGGTGATTGAAGATTTTAAGTGAAATTTTGAAAGAAGTCTGCATGAAATGTTTCTTTGCCAAAGGAACATCAAGAGTTGGGTGAGTCTTGGGAAAGTTGTCCCATATGGTTGTCACTATCACACATGATTCATTATCCTGCCATTCCCTAGCTCTAGGTTTTTCCTCTGGCCCATGATATTTTGAGGTGTTATCAGTTAATTTTATCCACTGATGTTTTTTTCATAAATCTTCTCTTACAGGTAATGGCCATGGAAAATCCTGGAAGTTCTGTGAATGAGAATAGGGACCATTGAAATTTGCAGATGCCAACTCTCAAGGAGAACGAGTTTCATCATTCACAAGACAAGATTCTCACTGTTCTGAAGTTCAAATCTATAAGGAAGGCACAACTCGAGTTTCATTTTGTTCTTGTGCTGGAGAAGTGGTCTCTGTTAAGTCAAATTTTATCCTTGGAGGGGCAGCTCGAGCTCTTGGTCAAAACCTCAAGTTTCTTTACAGCTAGATGAACCATATTTTCTTGGGTTGTGTATAGGTGGGTTGCGTTAAACATATCATTTGTGGGGCTTGTTCTCTTTGTAACTGGACTCCACACTCATCTGCTGTACGTGGGGCTTGTACCTAGTGTGTGGATGTCAATTAATCTGGTTTTGAAGGTTCGTGGGCCTTATTTGAGACTTTTGTAAGTTGTATTACCACAATTGGATGTAGTTGTGATTTACACTATTGCGTGGAGGATATATGGACCTTTTGGGACTAGTTAACATAAGGAACAAGTGAAGAAATTGTGTGTATCAGTTAGGAGCCCTGGACGAGTTTCACTGCTTGCTATGCATGTAATTTTGGTAGGATTGGAGGCTTGTAAATCTTTCTATTGTCAAATACAAGAAACTGTGCTTCCGAAATCTATTTCCTTGTGATATTGTGTTGAGTTGGTGGTCAAAATTATATGTATCAGTTGTATGTAAGTTTCTGAGTAATGAATATATCAGATTGAACTCTTTTGGGGTTTCAATGATATGTTATTTATTCACTATCGTAAGATAACACCTATAACAACATCTATATGATGTGTTTGACAAAATTTATAGCTGAAATATTCACTGAAAAACTTAGAAATTTGTGGTTAATCGGGAAGTTTCCTTGTTTGGAATTTTACACCTAGTTAGAAGCAATCAAGTGCAAGCAAGACATTGATGATCGAGACAAGAGCATTCAGTGATTGCATAAGGTTTGTATTTAAGGTAGCGAAAGCCAATCACTTTAGGGAACATGTACCTAAACTCGAAACTCAAAGGAACAACTCTTAAGGGAACATGCACCTAACCACAAAGCAACTAAGAGGGTCAACGTTGTTAAAAATTCACACAACTTGACCATAACCAAAAAAACTTTAGCAAGAAGACATGTCAATCACCAATGAAACAATGTAAGAACCTAAATTCAAGCATAATTTCTTACACAAACAAGAGAATTCTACATTCGTGGTGGCAAAACAATGATAAACTACTTGGCCAAACTCTTCTGAAGAAGCACAGGATCACATGAAGCAACGAGCAGGGATCATCTCCATCATTAATCCAAAGAGCTCAATAATGCAGTGATACCCATGAGCAAACAACACCAACAATGAGCTATCCATGTAGATCAAGATAATCACAGAGTTACTGCATCATCAATGCAAACATATGGTGCATGAAATCCATTGAAGAAAAGACATCAATATCATAGAAGATACCCTTATTCTCAACAAGGCACCCCTAACATTCATTCAACAAGGAATACAATGTCACTAAAAGCCTTTGTAAAACCATCAAGAACAAGCAGGTTTAAATTTTGAAATATAACTGGAAAAAAACTATGCCTCCCAATCAAAAAACGTGCTTCAAAAACAGAGTCACGAGTATATATCATATTGTAAATTTTAACAAGACTTCTTGCTCAGAAACAAACATCATTTATATACAACATTTCACCTATTTCTATGGGCTGGACTTTTGAGAAAGTTTCGTGGTTAGAATCCAAAATAAGCATTCTCTTTCACAGTTCACCATTGGAACCTTGCATGATTCAATGCAAGGGTTCCATCACCATTGAGATGTTATCACCAAAACCAACATAAAAACCTCTTGAATATCATATACTCTACACATCACCATAACAAGTAAATACTCGCGCTATAAAGCATAGAAAACTAGATTGCACAATATTATAAAATACCCGGTCAGTAACAATAGATGGCAAAGAATTTCAAATGATCATTCATATTTGACAATCATAAAAAACTTCATTTCCAAATAAGGTTTTGTTCAATAGTCTTGAAGAACTAGAACCACCACAATCCAGCTATGCCAATGGTGCAAATCCTTAACAAATGTGGCAATTTTTTTTTTTAGACATGGTATACTTGATCATGTTACAAGTTTCCATCTATTTTACCAATATCCAAAGAGAAACTCACTGGTGAGATGATGCAGGCTACGCTACAACAGGTCAATAATCTTTTTATCCCCACAACTAATATAGAGGTCAGGGTACAAAACCTAGATCTTTGAAATACTCATGCTCCTGAGCACTACTGGGCTCCAGGCACAACATTTTCTGGGAGGGAACATGGTGGCAGAAGAACAAAGAAATAAACAACAAAGTTGTCAACATTAAGAAAAATTGTTACCTGACATCCTTTGATCACATTCCAAATAACAAAGATAATGTTTGTCCTCATTGAGAGAAGATCAATTCCTGCTGGCTCAAGACCTAGAACCACAGTTGCCAAATCTTGCTAAATGAAAAACAAGTGAAGAAATTTTTAAATCATGCAACAATATCACCATGTCTCCCATATGTATTTCAAATGGAAATAAAACTTAAATGTCCACTGAGTTCAATAGAAAAAGGTAAATGTTATTGATGGGATGATCTATGCAAGAATAATTGTAGAGCTGATTAAGATCAATGATGCTTGGCCAAATTAAGATCCCTGCTGAGTGTTGTGCAAAAGTTATGCAATACAATGGAACCCCAACTTCCCTCTCTTCAAGCCCATAACTTCACCCCAACTTCCCTCACTTCTAAAGATCTTGCAGTTTCACCTTGTATAAGGCCCAAAACATGACACATAGTCTTAATCATTAATCCTATCAAGAATCCCTCTTCTAACCTCCTCTAACAGGGGAATAACAAATAATTTAGGAAATCATCATTTAATATAGTGTAGAAATTCCATTATTTGCATTCAAAAGGGAGAACATGCAACTCACAGATGCATCAAACATGGAAAATAACACTGGGAGCAACAGACTTGTGTGAAGTTCAAATGAACTAGAAGCCCAACATGTCCCTCATAGTCATTGCTCTATTTATGGAACAATTTACTAGTAGAATAGTATTTCATTTGTCACTTGGAACTGGCATTGAAAGTTAAGTGGATGGATAAGCTCTTTTTGGACTCCTGGACTACACCTTTTTGAAAATTGGTAAGGTGGGATCTCCTAGAGAAGTTTTAAGTTAATAAGACTTTGTTTTGTTTGGCTAGTGTACTAAGGGCCATCTACCATTATTGAACTATTTTTTAAGATCCTTTAAAGTTTCAAGTAAAAAGGAAAAAGAAACGACTGCTCTTTTCCAGCATATTGGAAAATAGCCAAAATAATAGCAATATCTGACTGTCCAAAAACACCAAAAACCCATTTCCAAAATTCCTACACCTTTGTCTAATTGCAAACACATTTGATGTCGATTGGGTCTAGCTCCACTGGTTAGGTGGAATGATTGTTATCCTCCCTATAGTGGTTCTATTCCCGCCAATGACATGTTGATATGGCCTTTGGCCCTAAGGAATTTGCTTAAGCCTAGGTGACATCTTCAGAGTGAGGCAAAGTTCCCTAGGTTTTCTCAGGATATATTTTGCAAAAATCATTTTAGTCAATTGGGTCTAGCCTAGGAAATTGAGGAGGAATATTATCTCTCCACACCCAGGACCAATTCTCACAAGTGACATGTTGACCTCTTAATGAATGTATTGTTGATTGCCCCAAGCCCCAAATAATTTGGGTTTACCCTGGATACCATCCTCAGAATGAGAGCAAGTGCTAGGATATATATTCCAAAAAAAAATTGTAAAATGGGGCTAGGTTGGGTGGTTCTGAGGGGTGTTAACCTTCCAACCCAAGAGAAATTCCCACAAGTGAAACGTTCAACTCTTGATGACCATATTGTTGTCACAGTCTTCACTCTTGTGTTGACAAAGCCTCAAACTTCTGCAAAATCAGGTTTTCTTTCACCTCATGGGGTTTCAAGCTCTTACTTTTCATATAAGCATAAATTTTCTCTTTTATAGGTTTTTTGGTTTCTCATTTCAATTGCTTGCTGGTTTTTATAATTTTTCCCTGATTTTATTTTTTCAGGCCCCTTCTTGGGTTATTGTTAAGTACAACTTTTGAAACACTAGTGCAAAATATTTTATGATGTATATTAATGAATTTTAGTTGTACCTTGTCAAATACAAGGCAAAAGATCTTGGAACATTTCTGAATTCTAGATTAAGAAAACTATAAAGAAAGGCCCATTGTTGCAAACTTTTCTACATAGCTCAAGGTGTCTCCTGTAGTTGTAATATCGTTCTTTCCAATTTTTGATAAATGGAAAACATCAATGCCTTATTTTTGTAAATCTACATCAGTCTAAAAAAAATCAAAACATTTAAATAAACTCATTTCTAATAGACCTGGCATGTTTCCAATGGTGAAATTAGGGCCAACTTCTCTTCATATTTAATATGAAAAGTATTTATATGCTTGTCTAAGGTGAATTTTATGGCTTCTTCAGTGCAACAATACAACATATTGATGTTTCGACCTTGTTGTAGATTCCTCACTCTTGTGCATATTTGATATTTCTCTAGATCAGTCTTTCAAGATATTTATGACATCACTCTATACTTGAAGTTTGGAAGGTGAGTATTATGAAAGGCTACTTTCATTACGAATAGAATGGAGCAACATTTCTCGGTTTAAGCCTATTTTCTTCCCAGGACATATTTCAAACGACACCTATAGCAACATCACATATTATTCCAGTAGTGAGGCCCCATGAACAATATCTATGACAACTTTGTGAAAGTGAATTTGAAGGTGACATTGGCATGAGAAAAAGCACTTATATTCGTTAAAGTTACCAGTAGTATTCCCTAATCTTATATAGCAGCTTAGCCTTCCACACGAGCACCAAGTGATCTACTTTCAAATGATGACTATGTAGTGGTTTGTGAATTGGATTATGGAAACACTTTGGAAACTCTTTTCAGGAGATAGAAACAACTACTAACAACACTAAGGAAGCCATATGTATACCTCACTTCGAGACCTTCTCTCTAAGAATTTATGTAATTATACTTCGACCAACAGAAAAGGTATCATGCCAACATTTTAAGAAATACTAGTTATGGGCTTGGATCTATTGACAATGGCAGAAAAAGAGCCTATTTATGAGTAGTTGCAGCAATCCACTTGGAATAGTCTATATTGTGTAAGGATGCTGTCATTTTAAGAAACACTCACGTAGCAGCCAAAATTCGTTCCACTTTGATAGGTGTTATTCACATTGCTTTGAAAAATGTTCTTGGACTAGAGTGTGTGAGAGAGAAAGGGATCAAATTGAAGTAGAATTTTCTCTACATGGTGAACTAACTGCCTTTATGCATGATTGTAACTCACCCATCACCTCCCTCACCCCCTTGATACTCTTCCTTTCTCCAATATAAACAAACTTAATTACATGCTAGAAGTATGAAATCTGCTCAAAATACCCTCGTGTGGAGTGCACCTCTTATCACATTGTTGTTTTTATCTTTCATGTGTTAACCATGGTCCAAGTCGATTTTACAAAGACAATACCGTTCTATGCATGCTCTAAACCAATTGGAAGTAAATTGAAACAAACTCTATTAGAGCACAACCTTTCTAAAGTATCGACTTCTTTCTAGTTTTGATCACAAACTTGTTGGCAATTACCTACACTGATTTCCAATAATAATTACAACCATAGGCTGAAACTAGGCTCTTCTAAAGCACATCCCTCCCTCATAATTTTTGTTTTCCTTTAATAACCAGAGAAATCTGCTGCTAAACATCTTGATTAGTGGGTAGAGCACTAGTCCTCCATGGATGTCACTCATTTCACTTTTTAATAAAGTGAATAGATGTTTATAAGAAGAGCTTCAGCGTAAATCACATGAAAAAGACATTTGTCGACGCGTTTCGAACCAACTAGTGTGGTTCATCGTCAGGACAAGTTGAAGAAGCAGATCAGGCCTAGCAAGTTAAATAGACTGAGAAGAGACTCCAACGGCTACATAACGGCTATTTTGACTCCAGGACCACATAACGGCTATTTTTGACTCTAGGACCCAGGCTAAAGTTATATCAATAAATTTAATATTATTTTTATTTTAATATTAAGATTAATAATATATTATTTTATTTCTAGAATTAAACAAAATTAGGTACTTGAATAGTATCATAAGTAATTTATTCAAATAAATAACGTTAAAAAAAAACTAATGGTTATTGAAAATTATTATTTGCATGAATGAATTATTTAAAGAAATAAATAGGGTTACATAATAATAGGATGTTAGGATTAAATATGAATAAATATATAATGTTAATGGTAATAAGTTAATAAATTATTAACTTACTATATATGAATTGATTATTAAAGGTATGTTATTTTGCTTATGAAATTATACTAATTACTATTGAAATAATATTGTGTTTATAAAATTATTAAATTTACTAAATAATAAAACTAATCTTAATAGGTTAGTTTGAAAAGTAAATGAGAATGTTTATTAAATAATTTAATTTCTTTATTGAGATAATATCTATATGTATATACATGTATAAAAATCTGTGAGTGCACTATTATAATCATATTAAATTGAGAAAATATTTAGAAAAGCCAAACTCACTTCTGAGGTTAAAAGAGCTAAAATGAAGCAATCCCACCTATAAAAATAACGTAATTATCATAATTTATATATACCAAAGATGATGACCTTATTAACTACCTAATAACAAAAAGGGGCCAAATGCCAGCAATAAATAACCATAAACACGAAGAAAATAAGAAACCCTAACAAGAAGAATGCACCCAGGATGCACAAAGGGGAAGGAAGAAACCCTAAGATGACAGGGCAGGGATCCAACTTCTGCTCACCTTCCACCCATCATCTCTGTTGAGATTGATGGGTCTTCGCTCAATTTCAATAGCTTCCCTTAACTTGCGATGATGGAATCGATCCACCCTGGCAATGACTTTAGCCTCCTCAATGCAGACATGATGCTTAGTCTTGTCCACATGCTCTGCTAAGGCTGAGGACTTTGTTCTTCCATGCTTCAGGTCTGCTACATGCTCGCAAATTCTCTGCTGGATGGAGCGCCATGTTTCCCCTATATAGGGTGTCCCACAAGAGCAAGGAATCAGATATACACCCTTCATGTCTTTGGGGTTAACTAGATCCTTCACCGACCGTAGGGAATTACGAATGGTTCTGAGGGGCCTGAAGGTAGAGGGAATATCGAACTTCCTAAGCATCCAAGCAATCTTGTCCGTGGCCCCTTGGATATAGGGAAGATGGACACCTAGATGGCGCTCCTTAGGCTCTTTCTTAACCAACGTATTTTTACAGGCTTTCAGGAAAGCCTTCTGCCCTAGGTGCCTACTATATCCGTTTTCCACAAAGACATCAAGGAGGTGGGATCTCTCTCCATCCAGGCTCTCGTTATCCGAAATCTTGAGGGCACACGTAGCTAGGGTATTAAGAACACCCATCTTCTGAGCAGGGAAATGATGGGAATCAGCGTGAAGATACTGCTCTGTGTGTGTTTCTTACGGTACACTGCGTGGGAGAGAGAGCCATCCTTCTAGCAATAGATTATATGGTAACAATAATAATGAGTGGGACAACTATAATAAGCATTACAATAAGCAGAATAATAAAAATAAGGATATTTTATATAATAACAATAATAATGATATTAATGATAAGAATAAATCATATTATAACAAAAATGAAAATAGGAATATGATAGATAGTCTAATCAATCCACATAACAACCAAGGTGAATAAAATAAAGGCTTTAATGTAAGTTCCAATATGAACTATGATAACATTTATAATAACAAGATTAATAATTTAGGCAATTTTAAGTATAATAATAATGAGTTATATAATAACAACAATAACAAAATGGGTAATGATAATTTGACACCTAATAATAGCATCAATAATACAGTTAATAACAATAGTGTATTAGGTAATACTAATGGTCTTATTAGTAATAATAGCGTAGGTGATTCTAATAAGTATATAGTATGTCAGGATGATAATGTTGGTCTCGACAATAGTAACGATCAAGAGAACATCTACCGAAAGGTCTCTCTTCCCTCGTCGTCTCAGAATAGTAAGGTTGTTAACCTTTCCAGCTTTTCCTTCTCCCCTGCCGTTTTTAGTCTTCTAAGCAAGGGCTTAAACTTTGCCCTTGCCCCTAGAAAAATCCCTGTGGATGATATTATATGTGACGTAGAGCATGGAATCAAAGATTTGCCAGATAATATTAAGGACACCATCAGGCAAGATTGTGCCGTGGTCCTTAGGAAGGTTAAACCCCCTCGGAGGAACCTCTGTAAGGAAGAGTCCGAGGCCCTAAGGTCCTTAAATCAGAATGAAGATATTGTTGTCCTTAAGTCGGACAAAGGAGGGGCTACGGTCATCCTCAACAAAGACGATTACCGTAAGAAGATGTTAGATCATCTTCACAACAGTGGCAGTTATAAAAAACTTGCTAAAAACCCTCTAAAGAAAATCTCTGGGACAGTGGCTCACGCCATCAAGTCTAGTAACTCGGTGGGTGACCTGTCCCGTAAGCTCATTGAGAGCAATCCCATCACTCCTAGAATTTATGGGGTGCCTAAAATCCACAAGGAAGGGGTCCCTCTCAGGCCTATCGTCAACACCATCGGGGGTCCGACCTATCTTCTAGCCAAGTTTCTGGCACTTAAGCTTAAGCCCCTGGTTGGCCATACCGATTCCTTTGTGAAGGACTCGGCATCTTTCATCATGGATCTCCAGGATATTAGGCTCGACCCTGAGGACATTCTTGTCAGCTTTGACGTGGTCTCCCTATACACTTGCATTCCGATTAAAGAGGCCATGGAAGTGATCTATCGCCTAACTGATCCGGATACCGCTCATCTAGTTGAGGTATGTCTCACTTCCACGTTCTTCAGTTTCGAGGGTGAGTTCTTCGAGCAGACCTGTGGTGTTTCCATGGGTTCCCCCCTCTCCCCGATCGTGGCGAATCTCTTTATGGAAGATTTCGAAGCCAAGGCTCTTGCCTCGGCTCGTCTCCCTCCTAAGCTTTGGAAAAGGTATGTAGATGACACTAATGTCATCTGGCCCCATGGCCATGAGGAGCTAAATCGTTTCCTGGATCACCTTAACAACCAATCCTCGACTATTAAGTTCACCATGGAAAAAGAGGTCAATGGTAGCCTCCCTTTCCTAGATATTCTCATTTCTAGGAAGAAGGATGGCTCTCTCTCCCACGCGGTGTACCGTAAGAAAACACACACAGAGCAGTATCTTCACGCTGATTCCCATCATTTCCCTGCTCAGAAGATGGGTGTTCTTAATACCCTAGCTACGCGTGCCCTCAAGATTTCGGATAACGAGAGCCTGGATGGAGAGATATCCCACCTCCTTGATGTCTTTGTGGAAAACGGATATAGTAAGCACCTAGGGCAGAAGGCTTTCCTGAAAGCCTCTAAAAATGCGTTGGTTAAGAAAGAGCCTAAGGAGCGCCATCTAGGTGTCCATCTTCCCTATATCGAAGGGACCACGGACAAGATTGCTCGGATCCTTAGGAAGTTCGATATTCCCTCTACCTTCAGACCCCTCAGAACCATTCGTAATTCCCTACGGTCGGTGAAGGATCCAGTTAACCCTAAAGACATGAAGGGTGTATATCTCATTCCTTGCTCTTGTGGGACACCCTATATAGGGGAAACAGGGCGCTCCATCCAGTAGAGAATTTGCGAGCATGTAGCAGACGTGAAGCATGGAAGAACAAAGTCCTCAGCCTTAGAAGAGCATGTGGACAAGACTAAGCATCATGTCTGCATTGAGGAGGCTAAAGTCATTGCCAGGGTGGATCGATTCCATCATCGCAAGTTAAGGGAAGCTATTGAAATTGAGCGAAGACCCATCAATCTCAACAGAGATGATGGGTGGAAGGTGAGCAGAAGTTGGATCCCTGCCCTGTCATCTTAGGGTTTCTTCCTTCCCCTTTGTGCATCCTGGGTGCATTCTTCTTGTTAGGGTTTCTTATTTTCTTCGTGTTTATGGTTATTTATTGCTGGCATTTGGCCCCTTTTTGTTATTAGGTAGTTAATAAGGTCATCATCTTTGGTATATATAAATTATGATAATTACGTTATTTTTATAGGTGGGATTGCTTCATTTTAGCTCTTTTAACCTCAGAAGTGAGTTTGACTTTTCTAAATATTTGTCTTTCTCAATTTAATATGATTTATATATATGTATATATATATATATAGATATTATCTCAATAAAATAATCAAAATATTCAATAAACATTCTCATTTACTTTTCAAACTAACCTATTAAAATTAGTTTTATTATTTAGTAAATTTAATAATTTTATAAACACAATATTATTTCAATAGTAATTAATATAATTTCATAAGCAAAATAACATACCTTTAATAATCAATTCATATATAGTAAGTTAATAATTTATTAACTTATTACCATTAACATTATATATTTATTCATATTTAATCCTAACATCCTATTATTATGTAACCCTATTTATTTCTTTATAAGAATTCATTCACGCAAATAATAATTTTCAATAACCATTAGTTATATTCTAACATTATTTATTTGAATAAATTACTTATAATACTATTCAAATACCTAACTTTGTTTAATTCTAGAAATAAAATAATACATTATTAAACTTAATATTATAAAAATAAAAATAATATTAAATTTATTGATATAACTTTAGCCTGGGTCCTAGAGTCAAAAATAGCCGTTATGTGGTCGTGGAGTCAAAATAGTCGTTATGTAGCCGTTGGAGTCTCTTCTGAGTCTATTTAACTTGCTAGGCCTGATCTGGTTCTTCAACTTGTCCTGACGATGAACCACACTAGTTGGTTCGAAACGCGTCGCCAAATGTCTTTTTCATGTGATTTACGCTGAAGCTCTTCTTATAAATATGACTAATCACAGAAGCCTCAATTCTACAATATGGTTAAGATAAACTCTTACATGTATATGTATATGTATATGTCACTTTTTAGATGTATATGTTTATATGTTACACTTTATTCAATTTAAGAGATGTATGTTTAATTAAGATATTTAAAAAAAATTAATATAGATATTAATATTGTAGTGATGATTAATATTTTTTTAAAAATTAAAATGGTTTATAAAAATTGGAAAAAAGATTATATATATATCAAATTTATTATATTTTCATGAATTAAAAAATAAAATAACATAAATAACATCTAATAAATATTTTGAAAATTAAATTGATAAAAAATAAGAATGAATAATTAAAAGATATTTTTAATTTCAATTATATATAGTATAAGAAAATACATTATTTATTATTTATAAAAATTTAAAATTAGATTTATCTATATTGCTTTTATAACTTAGACCTTTAATTAGGGTATATTTCTTTCGGTAAGAACATTATAGGTAATAATTTACAAAATGGTTCATTTGGCTAGGTTGAAGAGTGGACATCTCACATTGGAAGGAATTTCTCAATCAATATAAACAATGCTATATACTGTCGTTTAATGTTTACTAATAAAATTTGTTTACTGAAATGTAATGCCATATATATATATATATATATATATATATTATATATAAATATTAGAAAGCTGGGGAAGTGGATTCCTTATTCTACTACTATTAAACAAAAGAGAGGCTCCTTCCTGGTTAAAGGCTTTTGGCATAAGGCAAAAGATTCTTGTGTTCTAGTTGATTCCTTCCTTTTGTTGTCGTTGTAACTATTTCTTAATATGTTGTTAGGGTTACAGATCCTTATTTCATACTTTCACAACAACTAATTAATAGGCATTGCACCCGTACCTTAAGAGGCAGTGAATTAGTTATTTTGATTAAATGTTAGAACTTTGTTTACTGAGAAACAATACTATTTGCTTCGTTTACTATAAACTTTGTTTTTGAACTGTAATTATATATATCTTAAATTATTAGATAGCCGGGGAAGTTAGATTCCTTATTTACTATTAATGACACAATTATTTGTTGTTAATTATTTATATTTTAAATTATTAGATAGCTGGGGAATTTGGATCCTTTATTTACTATTAATGACGCAATTATTCGTTGTTAATTATTTGCAATGATCATTGTGCAAGCTAGTTTCTCTACCAATGGTATATTGTTGTCATTATTTTATTTATTGTTAGTGGCACTCATATTTACATAATTATCCTGCAAATAAATCAATCCAAGAATAATTGTGTCCCTCCTCTAATTTGTTAACTTATAATTCTTTGATTAATTTATTTTTAGGTTTCTCATAAAGGCAATGGTCACTGTGTGAGATAGTTTCTTTACCAAAGGTATATTGTTGACATTGGTAAGTGTTTAGAATAGTGCATGATTATACTAGTCATGCTTGTTGTAGTTGGATATTCACATCGAAATAAAAATAATTTTCAAATCATAATTCCAATTCAAATTCAACATGCTTGTTGTAGTTGGATCTTCACATTCAAATAAAAATAATTTTCAAATCATAATTCCAATTCAAATTCAAGAGAGTTTAGATTCTTGAATTTAGTTGATCTAACTTTGATTAAATTATCCCAATATAGTTAAATTATCTACATATCATATTATCCCAATAGATTTCAAAGTCTTGAATTCAATTGATCTACCTTTGTTCCTTGACCATCACAATGACAATTAACAAACATTCTCAAATCAAGTAAAACTAGATGTAACTGTGTAGAAGAGAATGGTATTTTTATCATTTCCAATATTCAATCTAATGAACTGGATAATCCTTAACTATGTAGAATTTTAGCTTCTACTATGAAACCAATTAACATATTGCATCCGTACAAAATTCCCATTGTGATGTGGTTACAAAAATCAAGTCATGGCACCGCTATGCTTGATGGCCGCCATTTAAAATTGTTTTGTTGCTTGCCTGACCCAAGTATGTTGGACTACCCAAGATTGGATGATTAGGATGTGCCTGAATGTTGCCATATGCTTGACTCCAATTTTCTCCTTGTAGCCATGGAGGGACTAAGTAGCCCAAGTGTACATTTGTGTTACTAACCCCAGCACTGAGTGCAAGTGTCATATAAACACAATTAGCATTTAAACCTACACTGGTAGGGGTATATGAGGTGGGAACAACACGTGGGTGATAGTGGGGGACTTCGATGTTAATTAGGTCTTGGTATGATGGTGTGTGCTCTGCAATGTGGTCTAGCATGTTGGACATCACCTTATTTGCCTTAAACTAGCTTGGACGATAGTCTTCACTGCTTGTCACCCCTCCTCCTCTTTCCAACACTTTTTGAACCTTTCTTTCCTCCCTCTCTTGCCTTGCCAATTTTTTTTGATGTTCCTTATCTTCCTTTGCTTTTTGTCTTTACAAACTTTCCTTTGCTCAAGCTTCTACTACTACAATCCTTGTAGTTCTCTTTTCCTTGGCCAACTCCTTCTTTCTCTTTTTAGAGTCCTAAATTTCATTTTTTTTTGCATTCAGAATCAAACAATAAATTCATATAATCTTCATATTTGAGCAACTGTGAACTCCTCCCCAAACAAAGACAATCTGATGTTGAGTGCCTTGACGAGGCCTTCGCTCTCTCTATTGGTAGCTTTAGGAATGCAACAAGTATCCTTTGACTACTTGTCCCATGCTTCCCAGGACCTCACACTTGGATTTCAACCTCTGGTACAACTGATTAGACCCCATTGTTGTCTTCTTCATGTACTTCATGTTGAATAGGCTCCTCTTCTAGTGATACAAAATAATAAACAAGTTCAATGTTCAACTCTGATGGTTGTGAAGGTATGTCCATGCTTTCCTCATTGGTGATAGACACATTATGTGTTTTGATATTCATCACGGCCTCTGCCAACCATGCTGGCGGGCTTAAATTCTTTGGCATGCTCAATTGCTCATTGTTTAATCCTATTGCATTATCATTTGAAATTAATTTTTCATTTTCATTCGCTTCATCAACTGCCTCATATGGAATATCACATGCAAATTTGACAGGTGGTTCAATGGGTGTGACAGCCTCCATGATATTGATAGTTGGTTCATGCCTAAATTGTGTCTCACTCACATGTTCATCATCATCACCATATAAGTGCCCTCCATAAAGGAACATTATACCTTCAACAACAACAACATCTTCTTGGACATCAACATGGCCTTGTAATTTCTCTACTTCTTGACATTCCACATCAAATGCTTGGCTACAACGAGTATCATGCATAAGAGAATCAACATTAAATGGCCATATACCAGTCCTCCTAAATCCAACCTTGATATCAGAAGGTGTGAGAGCCCTTTTAAATTCTTTACTTGCGAGCTCAGCTAGCTCAAACCTTTTTACTTCCACCGCTAGATTCTTTGTCATTCATGAAGTTTGCTCAACCTTGAAATATTTCTTGAAATGACCAAACACATTGACATCAAGGGGTTGCAATCTATGAGTGGTATGAGCCAGCAATGTTAACAGGTCAATACCCAAATTGTTGGCCTCCTCAATTGTTTGCACAACCATGTGGCTTCCACGACCATCTAAAATCAATAGGTGTTTGTTTTCATGTGAGACACCACTTGGTACAAATGCAACAAAGTGACAAAACAAATTCAGGAATAGTTCCATTATCATCCATGCATGGGGATGTGCAAGCATGCATGCATCTGGTTCACAATTATGTATATAGTTTTTAGTTGAGTTTTAACTTTGAATAGATAAAATCCAAGGATTGAAGAAACAATTGCATTGAGACAACAAAGAATAGTGATCCACTCCCTACTCTTACAAAAAATTTTAGGCACATTTCTGCCCCCTCTCTTGGGAATTACCTGCAGACCACAATTCCTTGATGCCAATAAGCCGGTTTAATCATAGTTCCATATATGCACTACAACTAAACCCTATGATTAATGTCCCTTTTTGCTTCCTTTTTTGCATCTAGAGCCCATTTTTGGTGCTATTTGTGTCCATTTATCAAATATGATGCAAAAATTGATGCAAAGTTTTCATCGAGTTTTGCACCAAATCTTACACCAAGTTTAGCACCAGGTATTATAATAGGTTTTGCACCAGGTTTTAAAACAAGTTTTACACTAGGTTTTATGCCAAGTTTTGTGCCTTCCTTTGCACCATGTTTTGCATCAAGTTTGACACCTAATTTTGTTTCACCAACTTTTGCATCCTCTATTGTATCCACTGTTTGTGCTTACACTTGAATAAAATTTTGCATCATCTCTTGCATCCTCTTTTGCATCATATTTTGCATCCCCTTTGCGCCAAGTTTTGCATTGAGTTTTGTGTCTAGTGTTGCATCTAATTTTGTTGCATCCACTTTTGCATCTTGTTTTTCATCCATATTTACATCCTATTTTTCATCTGTTATTGTGTCCACTATTGCATTTAATTTTGTTATGCCATAATTTGCACCTAGTTTGGCACCTCCCTTTGCACCCATTTTTGCTTCCAATTTTGCATCCAATATTGCATCCTCATATATATCTAGGTTTTCATTGACTTTTACATATACTTTTGCATCCCCTTTTCTATCCAATTTTGCATCAAGATTTACATCAGGTTTTGTGTCTTATATTGCATCTACTTTTGCATCGAATTTTGTTGCATCAACTTTTACATCCTATTTTGCATCCATTGTTGCACCCATGTTTACGTCCACTTTTGCATCTTCTTTTGCATCTTAATTTTCTTCCTTTTTTGCATCTATCATTACATCCACTTTTGTTGTGCCACAATTTGTGCCATGTTTTTCACTTACTCTTGTACCCACGTTTACTTCCATTTTTGCATCCATCTTCGCATCCTCTTTTGCATCAAATATTGCATCTATTTTTGCATCCACTTTTTTGTTCGGTTTTTCATCTCATTTTGTATCTTATTTTGAATCTACTTCCATTTTATCCATATTTTGCATCCAATTTTGTTTCTCCTGTTGCACCCATATTTGCATCCACTTTTACATCCCTTATTGCATCTTGTCTTGCATCTAAATTTGCATATTTTTCTATCTATTATTACATCCACTTCTTAATCCACTTTTCTTGTTGTTAATTTTAGGTGTGTTCTATGCTTAGAGCAATTTATTTCAATTTTCACATATCTTTCGATATTAGCAATCACATCAACATTAGAGTAAATTGCAGATAGAACATAAATATAAATTGGAGAAGACAAGCCAAGACAAGTGGACACAAGATGTGGTGCTATGCAGGGACAAACCCCAATGTGGGTAAACCCATGATCAAATTTCTTTTATGTTATTCAATACTTCAGAAGAGAGAGAGAGAGAGAGAGCGAGAGAGAGAGAGAGAGAGAGAGAGAGAGAGAGAGATAGTACATTTACAACAAAAGTCAACACTTTGAATTATCTAGATAAGATCATAGATCATCTCTAAGAAGATGATACATGAGATCAGTTGAAGACAAGCTTCTTCAACTGATTCTCCATCGTGTTGCATCTCGTCATCATGCAACACCCATTAATTGAGCTTCTCTTGTCATGAAATGCAACCAGTCATGGTTGTACCCATACGTGTTTTTGTACACAGTACTTCCACTATGAAACAATTGCACCTATACTTACTTTTATACATGTTGTCATCACTATGTTGTAATCATTACATGTTGCTGTGCATACTGTCCACTAACTGTCATGCTGCATATGAATATTGCATCTAGATCTGTAGCTCCTCAATCTTCACGCTTCAACTCATTCTCTAAGATGATTACACCACCACTCTGCTCCTTTCTTAGCTGACTGATCCTCAATGTATTGCTTCTAACCTTTAACAATGGAACTATCAATCTCTTATTACAACAGCATTATACAACCCTTAGAACAGGTCTAAGGTAGCCTTTCTAGAGGACCATTCCATCCTTTATGAGCTCTCAAACATCTCCCTCAATCCTCAGCCTTCTAGCAAGATACACAACCTCCTCTTCAGCCCTTTAGTCTTCCTTTATCACACAGACACCTACATTAAACACAATGTCCATCCTGTACCTTTAAGACACTTTCTTGTTGTGTTCTAAGGCTACATGTGCTGCATCTTAGTCTCTTTACATGGCTTATTATTAGGGCTCCATTGATAGTGGCTTTAGGCTTCTTTGATTGCGAATATAGAGATTCTTAGGATAGTTGATTTAGGTCCTCTTGGGACAATGAATTAGGGCTACCTGTTTGCTGTGTATTGGAGCTTTCTTGACAGCAAGTAGGACCACCCTTGACAATGTTCTAGTCTCTTTTATGAATACGGATTAGGGACTCCCTTTAGATGTGTTTAGGAGCTCTCTTTACAGTAGATTAGGGCCTAAGATTAAGGCATCTTTGACTTGCGGCTAGGGCATTTTTAGGAAAACACATTAGGGCTTCTCCTTCAACTGTGCATAGGCCTCCTTTACCGCAGCTAGATCTCCATGTTTGGACAGTGGCTAGGCTTCCTCCTTGAGCTGTGAATATGTCTCCCTCTTGACAACGAATAGGGGTTTCAATGAGCTACATATATGTCTCCTCTAACATGTGAATCGATCTCCTCATAAGACTACGACTAGGGCTCTTTAGTTGACTGCGTATAGGGTTCTCTAAGAAGACCCTTTCCATTGCATCCTCTTTGAGAGAGGACAAACCAAACAAGTGGAGAGGAGAGATCAATAGAGATGAGAGTGTGTTATAAAATGGTTCAAGGCTCCTTTATTTATACTAAAACTTTGAGCACAAGTGGGGTATATTTGGTTGTTGGCTGACCTTGACGAATTGCCCATAACACAAATAAATTCATATCCCCATGAATACTTATCGGAATCGAATGATCTTTAGATCAATCCTACACCTCTCTATGAGAGGGATGCAAGAAAAATATCAGCTGCCATTAATAATATGACCCACATGGTATTTGGCCCTAGTTGCCAATTTTAACACTCCCCCTCAACTAAGGAGAACTCAGTCCACTGATACATGTCCCAAAGTACTATCTCTACCATCAGTGCCGCGCATTGCTCTACTTTGCTCTACTCTGCTCTACTGAGCTCTGCTCAATTCTGCTCTACTGAATCATGAAGAAGAAGAATTGATTAAGAATGTCTCATACCATTCTCTACTGAACCGAAGTCAATTTCATTGATCCCAGATCAATATCACAAGAGAGTGTCTCAAACCACTCATACTAATCCCAAATCAATTTCATTGATCCCAAATCAATTTCATTGATCCTAGATCAATGGAGGTCATCCTAGCATAGGGAGTATGGTAGATACAATGGTGCGTCCGTTGATAGTACTACTATGGTCCCTAACCCTATTTCCCTACTCATTGATCAAATGAGAGGTACCTCCCATGAGTCCCAAACTACATGGGTAGGATGCCTCGATATGAGAAATAATCATCCTACCCATAAGAGAACAAATCATCTTGTCCCACAGTTGCCATGGGAGAACTAATCATCCCGACCCATAGGAGAACTAATCATCCTATTCCAGAGTTTCCATGGGATATCACAATGAAAGGTTGAAACTGTCACCTTGTACATAGCACACCACCAGGGGAGGGTGAGTCACCCTTTGGTCGTATGTCGCTCCAATAAGTACCCCAAGCTCCCTAGAGCTCCCACAGCTCAATGCATGCAACATGCAGGACCCTTATATGAAGGTCTCTCAATGACTCCAAGTCGTTTAGTAAAATCACATATTTGACCTTTCCCACGGGCTTTGACAAATTGTCTATAACTTGTACATCAGTCTCAATGTGATGCAACAAAACTGCAACTTTACATAATTCGCGCAGCCTGTGGGTTATGGGCCCACACATTTGGTCAATTTATTTATCACAACCGTAATTTAAAAAATTAAAACCCCTGTTTACCAAACTATCTGACCCCGATCTCTTACGTGGAACCCAAACAAATTAAAATCTAGTTCAAACCTTATCGCGTTCAAAATTTATGATAACTAGCACGCATCTTCCGGAGCGATATTCGTTGGATCTCATCCATTCATAATGAACAAATATGATTGATCCGGAATTCAAATGGATTAAATCATAGTCCATAAAATATCGTGTCCGAAATTTAAATTAAATCTCCTGCATCTTTCAACGTGATTACCGTCAGATCTAATCCCTTCAAACAGATGGTCACGATTAACTGAGCTATTAACTCAGTTCTATAAATTATCGCGTCCTATTTTTGAATTATTGTCTATGCTTGTTAGCACACAATGACCATCGGATTACTTCAACGATCATGATCGATTTATCAATTAACACAATTTTATAATGTTATCAGGTTCGTTTCTTGTGTTAAAGTGTGTGCACATTCGCCACGCGAACACCGTCGATCTTCTCCCAAATATATCATCATTGATCGATCCTGTGATCAATGATGATTTGTCATTTTAGTCAATCTTTGTCTGCTTTAAATCAGTGATCAACCAATTAAAGCCTTTGTCCAGATGATCCTCAAATTCTAGGCTCCGCTAAAGGTTTTAATTTCACACACAATTTCCTGTATTTAACAGAGGATTCAACCTACAATTTAAAGAATCAACGAAACCAAATCACATAATAAAAGATCATGCAGAAACAAGTTTTGAAGGCAAAACTCCTTTCATTCATAACCAATATATTATATATATTATATATATATATAATAGAATACTATATAGATATATATATATATTCAGGACATCTCGTGCTCTGATCTATTCTCTCCGCTACTTATCTCTCTCTAACACTTGTTTTAACTCTCCTCACAGGCTTACATTTATACATTAATTACATAATTATGGATTATAATAAATCCATGATTTTTCCCATAACTTACTCAACTAATTCCTATTCGAGGATCTCATAATCCCTAAGATATCTACTAGATCTACACATATCAATT